>PVIC010019922.1:0-30071 GCA_004025085.1 Thryonomys swinderianus | reverse complement strand
AAAAAAAAAAAAAAAAAGGTTTATCTACAGTTTTGGTATTGTATCACTATTTAAAATTAATTGTAAAAGTAAACATAGTTTATTTAAAGTTGTTCTGTACTGTACCACTATTTTAAGATAACTGTAAAAAATAGCTTTTTTACATTTTAGGACAATAGTGTATACTATCTTTACGTTTTTTTCCTTTGGGAAAAATGGAATTAATCTTATTGACAAGTAAAACAATATGTCTAACAAACCCAGCACAGAGTTCTAGATTTTGTACTGGACCTTTCATGGAAGCCATTAAAGAATGTCAATGCTCCCATCTCACCCAAACATCAAGAAATGTTTTCATTCACATTGTTGTTATCAAAGAAAATCCCTTGAGAGTAAGATGTACAGGAAGCAGAATTACGTTATGACTTTTGGTGAGTTCCTCAATTGCCTTACTCCCACCACTGGTAAAAATTATGACTTGACATGCAATGAGAGCTTGTAATTCTCCCATTATATTCAAACTTTAAATGAGAAGTTTGATATAAACACTGCGATGATTATTTTTCTGTTCTAATTTTTCAGAGTTACAGCCAGGCTGGGAGCCTGTTTGCCAAGTTTTCCGCCTGGAGAAAAATTGCGTGGCTGAGTTATAAATACATTGATGGATCCAGCTGGAACTGTCTCTTGTAATTTAATATGCAAAGACATAATCTGAGTCATAGATGGAGACAAGCAGTTCCTTTTAGATAAGAGAGCTCCAACTTTGGTTCTGCAAATGACTTTTAAGAACCTTTTTCCACAGAAATACAATGGTCTCCAAGTAAAGTGGAATCAAAATGTCCCCTTGTGCCAGGGGTTTACCTCAAGCAGTACCATGCCTACCTTGGAAGCACAAGAGCCTGAGTTTTGATCCCTAGTACAGAAAAAAAAAAGCCCTTGAAATGATTAAATTGCCTATCCTACCATTTGTCTTAAACATCACCACCAAAAGGGCTACATTATTTTAGTAGTCTTTAAATCAAAATAAAGTCTGAATTGTTTATTAATGTTGAAAACAAAATGAATTTGAGAACTGTACATTTTCAATATTACTTTAAATTAAATAATATCTAACAGGTCATACTGTGAATGAAATAACCTGGTAAATAACAGAGAGACAGGGAGACTAAGAAACATGAATTTTCAACTGGACTTCACTCCTCACACAATCCAATCACCTTTCAGTAGCCTCACTTCTAAACATAACTTTGGGGGTATATATTAGCTCTAAATCAAAACACCTATATCAGTGGTGGTGAAACCAATAGCATCTGTGCCACAGTGGACTGTTTGTTATCAATGAAAACTCAGAACTTTTGCCATCACTGGTCTATATAAATGATAAAATCATTAAAATATTTCATAAGTAATTGATCTAGGATAGTAATCTAATGTTTTCAAATGTATGATTATGGAGTTTCAGCTTTACTCTTAACCTATATTAAATAATTTCTTGTAGTTTGAAAGTAAATCTTTGGTATTTGAAAACATTTTTCATCATTTTTAGCAAGTAGGCAAAACATTCTATGCGTTTGTATATCTTCACAGAGAAATGTACAGTACAGCTGTGACCTTTTGAAAAATCTGTAGAAAAGCTGGGCGTGGTGGCTCATGCCTGTAATCCCAGCACTCAGGAGGCAGAGGCATGAGGATTGCTGAGTTAGGGGCTTGCCTGGGCTACATAGTAGGCTCAGGGCCAGCCTGAACTACAAAGCAAGACCCTGTCTCAAAAAAAAAAATGTAGAAAAAAAGGCAGAAATTATGTAGTGAACTTTATTTTTCTAAATCTGCATGTTTTTTTTTTCCCGAGACCTGGGTATGCACCTTCCTTTACTAATCTACTAACACATAGTGAAATCTGCCCTTTATACAAGAAAGATATTAATAAATCTTTGGTAGTTTGAATGAATGACTTTCTTTTAGAGTATATTAATAAAATGCATGCATATGCAGATGATTATTTCATAGACTATTCCATGACATGAATTATTTCCATAGGTGGATGAACTGTTTAGATGAATGAATATAAGCACATACCTGTGTGTGAGTGTATGTATGTGTGTGTTGTAATTCTATGATATTCAGCTCTGTTCAAGCTAGTATAACAAACAAAATGGCCAGATAACTATCAAATTTCTCAGGAAAAACTGTATGAGTTGATATTGATCTTTAAATGCTTTTTATTTAAATTCATCGTCCCCTGTGAGATTTCATTCTTTTTAAAACAAATACTTATTTTTAGAATTTTTATTTATTTTCTAGTACTAGGAATCAAACTTGGGACCATGCAGTTGCAAGGCAGGTGCCAGAACCTCTGAGATAAATCATCAGATCTTTGTGAGACTTTAACAGAAAAGAGTATGATTAGATGTTGGGTGAGTTTTTAAGCTGCAGTGTTATTATCAAGAACTGCTATAGAATGAACAGTTATGTTCCCTCAGAATTCATATGCAGAAATCAAAATTCTCATGGTGATGGCATTTAGAGATAGAACTATTTAAAATCTATGAGGGTGTTTGGTGGAACATTGTGAATAATTAGTATCCATTTATCCAGTTTGACCCAGTTTTGTCTGCTCTGGTCTGGTCTGGTCTGATATGCTTTGGTCCAGTTTTATCTGGTGTGATACAGCTTTATAATATTTAATCTGGCTTTACCTGGCCTGATCTGGTTTGGTCTGGTTTATCCAATATGGTCTGGTTTAATCCAGCTTTATTTAGGGTGTTCCAGCCTAACCCAACCTTATCCATTTTAGTATGGTTTATTCAGGCATAATTCAGCTTGAACTGGTTTGATCCAGTTTGATCCATTCTGATCCAGTTTGATCCAGTTTGGCCTATTTTGAGCCAGTCTGGTCCAGTTGGATCCTGTCCTATTCGGTTTGTTCCAGTCTACTCCAATTTGATGCAGTTTGGACTGGTCTAATCCAGTTTGATCCAATCTGATCCAGCCTCACCAGTCTGATCCAGTTTGGTCTGGTTTGAACCAGCTTGAGCCAGTCTGATCTGGTTTTATCTGGTCTGATGCAGTTTTATCTGAACCAATCTGGTTTAGTCTGGTCTGATCTAATGTGATCTGGTTTGGTCTGCTTTGGTTCCCTTTGAGCCTGTCTGATCTACCTTGATCTCATTTACTCTGGTCTAAACCAGTTTGATCCAGTTTGAGCTGATCTGTTCCAGTTTGGTCTGTTCTGATCTATCTTGAGCTGATTTTATCCAGTTTGATCTGATTTGGATTGGTGTAATCCACATTGCTCCAGTCTTCAACCACTCTGATCCATTTTGGTCTGGTCTGACCTAGTCTGATCTGGTGTGCTCTGGTTTGACCTGTTTCAATCCAGTCTGACCCAGTTTGGTCTGGTCTGGTCTGGCTTAATTCAGTTTGGTCTGGTCTGGTCTAACTTCAACCAGTCTGATCCTGTCCAATCTAGTCTGAACTAGTTAGAGAGGTCAGATCTGGTTTTATCCAGTTTGATCTAGGCTGATTAAGCTTCAGCCAGGTTGATACACTTTGAATCTGTCTGGTTCACTGTGATCTGGTTCGATCTGTTCTGAACTAGTTTGAGCTGGTCTGATCTGGTTTGATCCAGTTTGGACCAGTCTAATTTGGTTTGGTCTGGTCTGATCCAAATTCAACTGATATGATCTGGTGAGATCAGATCAAAAGCCATATCAGCCGGGTGTGGTGGCTCACGCCTGTAATCCCAGCACTCAGGAGGCAGAGACAGGAGGATTGCTGAGTTTGAGGCTTGCCTGGACTACATAGTGAGCTCAGGGCTAGCCTGAACTACAAAGCAAGACCCTGTCTCAAAAAACAAAAACAAACAAACAAACGAAAAAAAAAAGCCATTTCAGTCAGTCTGGTCTGGTATGATCTGACTTCTGTCAGTCTGATCTGGTTTGAGCCAGTCTGATCCAGCTTCAACCAGTCTGATCTGGCTTCAACTGGTTTGACCCACTTTGAGCCTGTCTAGTCCACTTTGATCCAGTTTGAGCTGATTGGATCTGGTTTGAACCAGCCTGGCCAATTTTGATCTGACTTCAATCAGTCTCATCTAGTCTATCCCATTTTGGCCAGGTTTGATCCACTTTCTACTAATCTGATGCAGTTTCATCTATTCTGGCCCAGTCTGGTCCATTTTGGTCCAGTGTGATCTAGTCTTATCCTATTTGGTCTTTTTTTTCCCCCGATCAGGTTTGAATTAGTCTAGCCTGGCTTGATCTGGCATTATCTGCTTTTATCTTTTTTGTTCCAGCATTATCTTGTTTGGTCCATTTTTTCTGGTATGATCTGGTTCGAATTTGTCTGATCTGACTTGATCCTAATGTATCCTGTTTGATCCAGTTTGATCCAATTTTATCCCATTTGATCCTGTTTGATCTGGTCTGATCCAGTTTCAGCTAGTCTAATCTAGTTTCAACTGGTATGATCCAGTTTGATATGGCTTGGTCCAGTTTGTTCTGGTTTGCACTGGTCAGATATGGCTTGATCTGTATTTATCCTGTTTGGTGTGCTCTGGTCTGTCTTTAACCAGCTTGATCCAGTTTGGTCTGGCTTGCTCTGGTTTGGTCCCATCTGATAAGGTTTGATCATCTTTGGTCTGTTTTTGCCCAGCCTAATTCAGTTTCATCTGGTTTTATCAGACTTGGTCTAATTTTATTGAATCTGATACAGTTTGATCTTATCAGATGTAATCTCAGCTGATCTGATCTGGTTTCATTCCCATTTTGATCATGTTTGGTCTGGTCTGATTCAATTTGGTATAATTTTATCCAGTTCGATCTGGTTTGAACTAGTCTAGTCCTGCCTTATCCAGTTTGGTCTGTTCTTTCTCAGCCTAATGTGGTTTGATCTGGTTTTCATCCAGTCTGATCCAATACATTCTGGTTTGATCCTATTTGATCTGGTATGATATAGCCTTATCCAGTTTGTTCTGTTTTTTCCTCTGGCCGGATCCAGTTTAAACTAGTCTGATCCAGTTTGATCTGGCCTCATTTCTTTTTTTGAGATAGGGTCTCACTTTGTAGTTCAGGCTGGCCCTGAGCTCACTATATAGCCCAGGCAAGCCTCAAACTCAGCAATCCTTCTGCCTCTGCCTCCCGAGTGCTGGGATTACAGGCGTGAGCCACCATGCCCAGTACTGTGGTATGTGGTATTGATTGCTGGTGGGCATGAATCACCACGCCCAACATTGTATGTGGTTACTGGGGATCGAACTCAGGACTTTACACTTGTGAGGCAGGCACCGGAACCACTGAGCTAAATCTCTGGCCCAATCTGGCCTCTTTTTGTATGGTACTCAGGAATATGAAAACTGTTGAAATAATGAATTTCAAATATATCTTGGGGTGGAGTTGCTCAGATGCTTTGGAACTAACATCTTTCCACAAGATTTTGGACAAATAAGCTCCAAGATTCAGTGTTTGCAGTGAAGAGTTTTGGTCTTACTTTGATTCTTTTTCTTTCTGATCCCCCAAACAACCCCCCTGTTTTTTGTTGTTGTTGTTGTTGTTGTTGTTTTTTTTTAGGTTTTTGAGAAAGGGTGTTGCTTTGTGGTTCAGGCTAGGCTCAAACTCATGTCAATGCTCCTGCCTCTACCTCCTGAGTTCTGGGATTATAGGCATGAGTTACCATACCTGACTATTCCTCCCTTTTGAAATGTTTTAATTATGCAACTGTATACTGGTAGAGTTTAAACTTCTATTTGTTACAAGGGATCACAACTAAGGAGTTTTACTGACTCTCAAAAGAGAATTTTGGCTCAAAATTTTAAGCAATGCTAGAAGTATTGAGTTTGATTACTTCTAGAAATGGACTAAATGGTTTTTATATAAAGAAGCATAAATGTCTTGAGGTCATCATAGGTAAATGCTACAATTAAGATCTGAAATGGTCACTCAGAGCCTCTTGCACTCAGAGATAAGGCTTGTAGAAGTTGATTTGATTATGAGTGTGCTACACTGGACCTGCTCTTAGGAGATAGGACCTGGTTATATATGTGTTCTAGGTGTGGTCCAAAACATTGTCTTTCCCGCACTAATTCTAACTTTCATTCTCTGCTTTCTGAGTTCCATGACCTGAGCGGTTTTCAGCAGGCCTTCCTCCATGCTAGGCCTTCCACCATGCCTTTCCTCATGTGGAGAAGGCTGATCATAATTGGTTGAGTCTTGTGAAACAATGGAAATAAGTTGTGAATGTCAGGTATTTTGTCCAGTGGCCAGGAAAGATTAAAATGGACAGTAATATTTTGTCAGAAACAATGAAAATTGAAACTAGATCATTACAATTTTTAAGCACATTCAATTTTTTTTTCTATATTGGTATCAAACTAGAGCCCTTGTGCTTCCATAGTAGGCATGGTACCACTTGAGCTAAATCCCCAGCCCAAGTACATTCCTTTTTATATCCTTATTTCTGCCACCTTTTAAAAGTATAGGAGTCCCTTACATGACATTCAGCTTTTAACATTTATTAGAAGAACACACTGGAAGTTGCTATAACATATATCATGTATTAAAACAACAAGTTAAAAATATAGGTGAAAATCATCCAAAACGTGATCTACTTGGAGATTGCAATAGGAGGACTTGAAAACAGTGATATATAGTAATATATTCATACAATTGCTAATTAGGAAGGCTAGTCACCAACCTTGTGTGCAGAGAGAGTTGGGATTTGTTCATAGAAACATGTATAACTTTTCCTTACCTTTTTCATTCCCCAGCCTCTGCAGCAATTAAGCAAATACTTCACAACCCAAGAGTCCCATAATAATATACTATTAGACTACTCACCATGTAACAAAGTCCTGAACTCAACCAAAACACTGTCATGAACAGAACATTCCAATGGCTACAGATTACCTTCTAAAAGGTGAAAGTAAAACCAGTGTCTGGGTAGAATTAAGCCTTTAGTATGCAAGAATAGTTCAAGAGTTTTAGAGTTTTAAAATGTCTCAGTCCTTATTTTTTACCAATATATTGAAAAGTTAAAGGAAGAAGGATTTGGGGCACATACATGACTGCACAAAATCATAAATGACCAAAAATCTCATTTTACAGTGAAGGGCCAATTTAACCTTATGGGCAGGAAGACAAATAAATTCATGTGACAATAAAGGTTCAATACAATCCTATGGACAAAAGTCACTGATACCTGCTAGAAGCCTCAATTTCTAAAAATAATAATGGGAAACAAACATAAAAATCACATAAGTGAGTGACACTGTTATTAGGGTCATATTATTGATGAGTAGTATCTCATGCAATTTTATCCTGGTCATTAGCAGAAAAAGGAAAAAACTTTAGAGGTCCCTCCCTCTTCCATCTAAACTTCTTCCTGACTGTGCTTTTGTCATCATTCCCTGATTCTTAATTGGAACCAATCCCCTGAGACAAGTATTTTCAAGAGATCAGAGACCCCTCCCCCCAAAAAAACCAGGTAGAATCTCAATTTTCAAATTTAGAAGAAAAATATTGTCTCTAAGAAGATGAATTATTTTTTTCATCCCTAAAACTAACACAACAATGCCCCTAGATGCTGGAATAGAACACAAAAATGTTGAAAGGGAATAATTGAAGAAAAATCATGAAATCTATTGCTGATGCTTTATACAATTTATGTTTTACATGCTCATATTTGGGATGTTGTTAAATCAGTAGCAGTCTGTTCAGAGTATGTAGTTCATCCTGCAGAACTGCAGCATCAAACACTGAAGGAATCCTCAGTGGAACATTCCACATCATTCAGGAGTCAGTTTCCAGCTCAAGTGGGATCAAAATGTCCTCTTGAGACTGAATTCATTTGTGTATCCCAGTGTTTGTCTTAAACATCACCAAAGGGACTACATTACTTTAGTAGTTATTAAATAAAAGAAAGTCTGAATTGTTTTCTAATGTTGAAAAAGAAATGAATTTGAGAACTGTACATTTTCAATATTCCTTTAAATTAAATACTATATAATAGATTTTACTGGGAATGAAATAACCTGATAAATAGTAGAGGGACAGGGAGACTAACAAATATTAACTACAAGTGGATCTTGGTCTTAATATAATATTAGAAAAATAATTGAATACATAGGCCATTGTAATACCTCAAGATATAATAACTTCAATTTTTAGAGTTTAAAATGTGATGTTGAGACTGCAATAACAAGAATAGCATGAGTATTTAATAATTAATGCTAATGATATTTCAGTGCTCCTTCAGTAAGTGATATAATTGGAAAGAATATGGAGGAGGTTTTAATTAAATATTGTTTAACCAATCACTTCAGAATTTATGGCCATAATTGGCATGTTATTACTTAGCCTGAGTATGGTAGGTGGTTGGCAGAGTCCCTGCTACTTTCTTTTTGATTCATTGTTGCATTATGTTTACAGAAAGTCCTCATATGTTTTCATTTGCATGTTGGGTAGGCAGCACAGAGTGTCTGTATGGCACTGGCACTGACATTCTCTTCCAAATGGCCTCTTGTTGTCTACCACACTGGACCAGGTTCCACACATGGCCATCAGGACAGTGTTCTAAGAGATCAAAACAGAAGTTTCAAGTACTGATGTAGGGAATAGGGGAAGGGGATATAACTAGAACCTTTGCAGCTAAGTTCTAGTCTCTTATGAGTCTGATGGTACAAGGAGAAATAATTAATAAATAGGCAGAAATTAGACTTAAAGAAGAAGCCAAGATTGGGCCTGATCCATGCTGTTCTGGGTAGCAAAAACAAAAGACCGGAGCTTGCCATACTTTTTATTCAGTACACTGGGAGCAACTAATGTTAACAGTTTTTCCATGCCTGCTGGACAGATCAGCAGGGTTGCGAAGTCAAGGGGCATGGATTAAGAAGAGAAAAGAAAATAGCACAGATGGGCTCAGGAGGTCCTCTCAGTCAGTACAGAGCAAGCACCCGTTTATTGAGCAGGTTATATTTATACTGTTCCAAAAGGCCAAAATGGCATTGAAAATGGTTATATATTATCTTATAGGTGAGAAAAAACAGGAACAAAGCATCCAGGAAATCAGTGCACAAACAGGAGTAGGATGTCAACTCTAAACATGCTGTCTGGACTGTTCTTTAAATGTCAGACTACAATTTTCTTAAATCTTTTTCCTTTCTTTTTCTTACACTATGTTTTACTAATGCTTAACTTTAAGAAGAGTAAGTACATCCATCACACACTTAATTAACTCTACAGAATTCAGTCCTAACCTACACAGGAACAGAAAGGAAAACAACATGTTGCCAACTTGAGGAACAATAGTTAGGGTGCCAAGTCAGAGGCTGTTTACCTTCCCAGTTAGGCATCCAAAAAGCATCCCCCTTTTGGAGTAGCAACTCCAAAAGTTGTAGGTCTTATCTTGGGAGCTAGGAAGCACGGTTTGAATTAGTGCAGACCTCTCAACTGCTAGTTGATGCAGCACCCAGTGCAGATCTCCAGGCCTGACCGGGATGGTTAGACTAGGCTGCTTTCCAAAACAGTTCTCTGAGAGGGTAGTGGTTCTGGGACATCCTGGGTAACAAATATAACAGAACAACTGGTCACTCAGAAAGCAGCATGTTCTTACATCCTATAACAATGTGGAATTATATAGATGAAGGTTCTGGCACAATTCTGCCTGGAACATCATAGCATGTGGAAACACTGGGGTCTTTCTTTTTCCTGTAGTTGAAGATAAGCGTCTTCTGGTCCAGACATGTCATAGCTGATCTGCAGGTAGGAAAGCTTAGCCCAGTTATAGTTCCAACTGTCCAAATACTTTTCCCAAATAGGACTGCACCTGACAGACTCAGCCTCAGAACCAACACAATTTCTCTTCCACTATTTTCCACAGCCAAAGCAAGTCATGCAGTCAGTCCCAATTCAGAAGGCATAGAACTGTAAGAGGGCAAATGCAAGAAGACTGAGGCTTGGAACATCTAAACCTTAACATAAATACCAAAACACAAAGTGAAGGTTTGAACACAGACATTCAGGAGACAAATGGTTTTGACTTTTCCTCAGTGTCATACTGTTTTTTAGTTTAAGCGCTTTCACATCCATGAGATTAAATTATCTTTTATCATTGCTATGAGAGATTGGTTGTGGGTATTTAATTTATCAGTATGGAATAGCAGATCAAAGAAATGTGCGATGTTGCCACAAGCAAGTTTATGAGTCAGAAGTGTCAGACAGTATTGATATTAATATAGACACACATACACTGTCACCCCTGATGGCACATCATGCCCATTTTCATGATGTCATTGATTATTTTTGTTTGATAAGCTGCGGTTTGCATTCTCAGGGACCAGACTAATTCAATAGGCAAATCACAAACTGTTGTGGGAGAAGAATGACTCAGGCATGGGTCTAGAAATGACAGTAGCTCCTCTGAGATGCCATTCTGACATAAAACCAGTTGAAAGTTCGAGTTTTCTTTGCTCTCAGGTTCATCCTGGCATCTTGCCCTGTTCTACTGTTGACTGTGAGGATAGTTTTTGACTCTACTAAGCAAGTTCAAGTTGGCAGACCTTCTTGACAAGCAGATTTTGAATAAATGGAAGAAACAGGGAAGAAATGCAGATAAAGAGAAACAAAAGGCACATGAGTGCTGCAGAGGACCCTCTCGGCCTCTCTACTCCATCTGTGGAGGTAGCTACGTACAAACACTGTAGAACCTCTTCTTCTATTGTCTCTGAGCAAATCTCCCTTTGTCCTGTGTGCTAAAGTCTCGCTGCAACCTTCTGGGTTCCCAGATGGCAACAGAGTGTGCTTCTGGTATTCAGTTTACCCTCTAGCAGTGTCACCAGTTCTTAATTAAATCTCATTAGTTCTAAATACTCACAGTGGTTTTTATTTCTCTGATTTAATCCTGGGCTGATATTGATTTGGTGATGAGTTTCACACAAAGAGTAAAGAATACAGGTGTCACAATGTGAGGCTTTGATACTAATGTACTACAAGTGCCTTATATTAGGGAAAAAAATAATGCAAACTTGGAACTTTCCTGTTTTTAGCAGTTTTCATGTTTCTAGAAATGTTTCCATGGAATTCTTTTTTTTAATTGAATTCTTTATTGGTACAAATTATATACATCTCACAATCACATATAACATTGGGGAATTTGTACCAGTATATGACACAAGTTAATTCTCATTTTTACCCATATCCCTACCTACCCACACCTCCCCACCCCCTTTATACATACTCTTTTATTTTCTTTCTGTATCATATTTGTTCCTTCCCCTCATTACATTCCCACACCAAATTTCCTATGGAAATTTCCCACTCTATAAAAACTGTCATACTTTCTAGAGCTCATTTGCATCTACAGGTGTTCATGTCAAAGAGAAGATCCAGAATTTGCCTATCTGTGATCTATTGATTTCACTTATTAGTATATCCTTCAGGTGTCTCCATTTACACCCAAATGGATCGATCTTATCATTCTTTATGGCAGAGTAATACTCCATTTTATAAAAAAAAATCCACATCTTCTTTATCCACTCTCCAGTTGATGGGTATTTGGGTTGTTTCCAAGACTGAGCTATCACAAATTGAGCTGCTATGAACAAGGGAGTGCATCTGTCTTTCCAATATGATTTTTTAAATTCTTTTGGGTATATTCCTAGCAGGGTGATAGCAGGATCAAATGGGACCCCTAGTCCTAGTTTTCTGAGAAATCTCCACACAGATCTCCACAATGGTTGCACAAGTCTGCAATCCCACCAACAGTGGAGAAGGGTTCCTTTCTCCCACAGCCATGCCAGCATTTATTGTTGGCTGATTTTGTGATAGCAGCCATTCTTTTTGGAGTGAGATGAAATATCAGTGTTGTTTTCTTTTGCATCTCTTGAATGACCAGTGATGTTGAGCATTTCTTCATATGTTTCTTGGCTGCTTTGACTTCTGCCTCTGAGAAGTGTCTGTTCATTTCAGATGCCCATTTTTTAATTGGGTCTTTAAACTTGGGGAGGCTGATCTGTTTGAGTTCTTTATATATTGTCGATAACACCCCTTTGTCTGATACACAGCTAGTAAAGATTTTTTTCCGCATGTTGTTGGTTGTCTTTTAGCAGTGCCAGTGACTTCTTTTGCTGTGCAGAAGCTTTTCAGTAGGGTGAGATCCCATTTGTTGAATCTTTCTGCTAGTTCTTGTGCTATAGAGGTTTTATTCATAAAGTCTCTGCCTAAGCCAATGTCTCCAAGAGTTTTACCAAGCCTGTTTACCAGCAGGCTTATTGTTTCTGTTTTAATGTTTAAGGCTCGTATCCACTGTGAGTTTAGTTTTGTGCATGGTGAAAGAGATAGGTCTAGCTTTAGCTTTTGGCAGGCTAAAGCCCAGTTTTCCCAGCAACATTTGTTAAAGAGGCTATCTTTCTTCCATTGGGGATGTTGGGCTCTTTTGTCAAAGATAAGGTGGCTTAGTGTATCCAGAGTTGTTTCTAGGTCTTCTAAACTATTCCACTGGTCCTCGGGTCTGTTACTTTGCCAGTACCATGCAGTTTTTATCACGGCAGCTTTATAGTAGAGTTTTAAATTGGGGATTGTAATACCCCCTGCCATGTCAGTGGGCCGGTGGGCTGCCTCAGTCCGCCGCCGCTGGAAATGGATGGCGCCCGGTTGCTGAGTCCGCGCCGCTCCGGGATACAGTGGGCCAGAGGGCGGCCCTCCTCCATGGAATTCTTATCGCCCTATTACTAAAGATTTTCAGAAAGTGCTATTATATGTGATAGAATAAATACAACTATAGAGGAAACACTTTGTTTTACTCTCTGCTCTCCAAATTGTATAATTTAATAGAATTTTCTAGGAGTATTGTAGGTTCATAGCAAAATTAAACTGAAGGTACATATAATTCTTGCATATGCCTTATACACACACACACACACACACACACACAACCTCCTCCTATATCCAGATTCCCCATTATTCATATTTATTAACAGTAGATGATCCAACATTGACACATCAGTATCATGTATAGTCCATTGTCAATATCATAATTAATTTTCTGTTTTACATTCTGTGACTTTGACTATTTATATTTGCACATATTTATATCACACAGGATGGTTTCACTGCTTTAAAAATTCTCCCATTTCCCACATAGTGATCTCTCCCTCTCACCAGACTGCCTGTCAATTTGCTGTCTTCATAGTTTTGTCTTTTACAGAATACCATATAGATGGAATTCTAATATGTATAGCCTAATGACTGGCTTTTTAAAACTTCCTTCATATCTTTTAAGTTTTGGTTTATATTGCCTTATTGCTATGATAATTAAAGACAGATGAGTTCTATGCTTCCTAGTTTTCATATATTCTTTTGTATTTGATGATGAACTTTGAAAAGTATAAACATAGAAACACTACACACACACTATACACACACACACATCTCTAAACAATCTTAAAACAACTAAAAAGGCACAATGGAGAACAGGGATTTTGAGCAGAGAACAAAAATAAAACTTAACGGTGAAACAAAAAGCTAATGCACAACCAAACGCATGCAGTCAGCAATCACAGAGACAAAATCATTGTCTATAGCATTCTGGGTCTCTCTCACTAGCCTCTAAGAATAAATAATAAGAAGGAACAGCTTGGTCATCTCTTCATAGGCTGCCCAAAACATACGTTATCAAAACTTTCCTGTTTATAAAATATCATTAAAACCATTAAAGATAGATCAGGCCTTTGTGGGTTTAATTATTCAGTATATTGCATTTTAATTATTTATTAATGTTCCATATTTGACAAACATTTCCAGAGAACTTGGTAAGTTATAATAAAAAGATTAATTGACTTCATTAATATTCTGGAATAAGCCTAGTTTGTATATAGACTGGGCAAAGCACATCTATCTTCTCTCCGGAGAACCCAAGACTAACTCTGTAACCTTGGGGAAACTGTATTCTGAATTTCTGCCTTCACTGCTCCTAAGGAGTAATAATGTCTCTATCATGAGAATCTTATAAGGATTAATGAAATAAGGTACATTAAGAAGTAGCAGAATGTCTGCATATAATAAAGTGCTCAATAAGTGTATGCAATGTGCTATAATTTAGACCTAAAATGTTTTTTGTGTGTTCAAAAGTGGAGTTTTAGGAAGATGATTAGATCATGGTGGGGGAACATTCAGCATTAAGCACTGATGAGTTAAAAATCAATGCACTGTCAGGAGGCGGGGCCCAGTTGGGGATCCTGGGTCACTGGGAACTCCTTGATACAGGTCTCTTTCCAGCTCTTCTGCTGTCTCTGCCTCCTGGCCAGCATGGGGCCAGCAGTATCTTCCATAGGTTCTTCTTCCACTGTCCTCTGTGCTTTCAACTCAACTAACCTTGGACTGAAACTATTGAAACCATGAGTCAGAATAAACCGTTTCTTCTTGTAGTTCTACATGTTGGGTATTTGGCCCCAGGGGATTAATAGTGACCGATGGGTTATACTTTTCAGTTACAAGTACAAGGATCTACTTCTCTGTTGATGGAAAGGGGAGGGAATGTCCTGAGATAGTCATGCAATTTACACAGAATCCTGAAGGGTGAAGGACCAAGCATTCCACACAGTAAGGACACAATCAGCATCATGCTGTATTTAAACACTACGGTTTTTCCCCATGATTGATTTATTGTTGAACGCTACTCAAGATTTTATTTTCTGCTTTTGTGGACTGAGGAAATCAAAAGAATTAGAAGAATGCAAAATATGTGGCATAATATTCTTGAGAGTGTAAAATGAAACCATTTCAAACTAGCTATTACATGTATACGTGCCTATGCTTAGAACTGGCTTCAATGAGTTCCTACTAATCACAATCTGAAGAGTACACTTAGCTTGAATTTATAAATCTACCTGTGAACCGGTGTGGCAGTTGAAGCAGAAACGTGGAGGGCTTCCATTCAGAATAGTTGAGATCTGCATTTTTTTCTGCTACTAACGCACCATAATTCAAGTGAAAAATTAATATTTATCAATTTCAATTCATTCATGAGAAAATGAGAATACCGTTTTTAGAAACAGGGTTTTGCTAAGTGGCTCAGGCTGTTCTCAGACTTGAACTCACCGTGATCCTCCTGCCTTAGTCTCCTGAGCACTGGGATTACAGGCATATGCCTGGTTAAGAACACTGGTATTTTTAAAATGTTATTTTATTACATATTTATAGCATATAAAGCACATATTCATTTTAGGAAGTAGGAACATGTATGTAACAAAATCTGAATCTTTTAAAATGTCCTTCCTGGCCAGAGATTTAGCTCAGTGGTTCCGGTGCCTGCCTCACAAGAGCAAGGTCCTGAGTTCGATCCCCAGTAACCACATACAATGCTGGGCCCGGTAACTCACACGCACTAGCAATCAATACCACATACCACAGTGCTGGGTGTGGTGGCTCACCCCTGTAATTCTAGCACTCGGGAGGCAGAGGCAGGAGGATTGCTGAGTTTGAGGTTTGCCTGGGGTACATAGTGAGCTCAGGGCCAGCCTGAATTACAAAGCGAGACCCTGTCTCAAAAAAAAAAAAAAAATGTCCTTCCCTTTCCATTTTTCTTCCTCCAGCTGTCTCAAATCTCCCTTTTCCAGGTTCCTTATTATTGTCATCATGGTTATTTTAGTTTATATTTACAACATATATTTGCATTTATTGTAGGTATTTGGTGCGTGTACAGTATATGTCTTAAATAATTTTTACCTCCCATGCTTCTGTTTGCTGGTTTTCTGGACCCTTTTGTACTTGCCACAGAGAAAATGAAAATATTCAATATATTTATCACAGAAGTCAGCTTTTTTACACCCTTACCACCAGAAAATATTTAACTCCCTTTCCAGTTTGTAGAAAGCACTTTCATTAACTAAGTACCACCATCGTTAAGTCATTATTTTATAACTATTGGCTATTGTACTCCTCTCCAAAGACTTGTGATCAAGAAAAGATCGTTAAAGTAAAAACAGATTGATGAGAGATCTATTGTAGTGTTGCCTCTTAGGTGGAAAGTTCACGTTTTCATTTAAAAAGAGTTTTGTTCAATGAAACCGAAGCTTACAATTTATTGAGAGAAGCAGACTATTTAACAGGTAAGATAGTTAAAGAATAAGAGGAAGGCAAAAATAATAACAAAGCAAAATAGAGAAAAAATAAAGATACTGGAAAAGATGGTGGTTTCCGCTAAACTTTCCTCTTCAGCTCCTGCTAATGACTTCAGATGGATTACTTAAGGGCAAAGACATCCCATAAACAACTTCATTCCCCTGTATAATTAGTTCTTACTTGTTTTGTTCAGCCTCTTCTCTATCCATAACTCTATTTTACTTGAAATAGGAAGGAGAGAGGCAAAAATTAGAAATGACTGTATGCTCTTGAGTATTTTAACTTTACCTGCAAGATAGGACAAGTAGAAATTAACAAGATATTTACAAACAACAAGTTTTTTGGTCTGGTACTTACTAGAAGGCTTTATGAGACATTTTGTCAGTGATTTTAAATGATTTTAGTTATCCCTGAAACAGCTTGTTTAGAAATGTTCTGGTGTCCAAAAAGGGAAAATGAGAAATCCTTAAGTAGAACAGGATTTTCCCTAGCTTAGCTTCCTAGAAGAATCAATACTATAGCGCCACACCCCCCTCTGCCACCCGTTGAAATAGTATGGTTTAAAATATAAAGTTTCTACTCTTCCTTGGAAAAAAAACCAATGTTTAAATTTTCCACCTGACATGTTATAGTGTTATATTTCATGTCAGTTTGTTTCAGCCAGGGCAAATGACAGGAAGCCTCATTGATGCCATGATACAAATTCTGCTGTTCACATTGAGTTATCTCAGTGAGACATTATCAGCTTGAAGCATACATGGGAAAGATGTGCCATTCTTAAAACAGGAGACAGTGCCCATGGTCACACAGACAATAATGTCCATCATTTATTTCTGATGCAGAGGCAGGTTGACAAAGCAAGATAGTAACACTAATTCAACTTAGTATAATTAAGAAAACAGAAAGATTTGTCTTAAGTGGATCGATAAACATAAAAACAACCCCATATAACCCTTTGAGTATAAGTAGTTCCAAAAATCACATGAAAAAAACACTGAAATTTATCTTGTATAAACTATATCCCAGGTATATTACAATATATTGTTTGATTTGATAATCACAATTTGCTTTGTATAATAAGTTCAGTTTTCATTTTTTTCAAGAAAGAAACTAAAAGCTCAGCATGGTTAATTAAATTGCTGACCATCTTCTTCTCTGACATTTAAGCATAACAAAATTTCTTCTAAGTTATTTCTTTGCCTGGCTTTGAATCAAGAGCCAGATAATACCATTTTTTTTTCTGTTGTCACAAACATTACCGTTTCAACCCTTCATTATTTCTTTAAAGCTTTTTAGTGGCTTTCTTGTAGATTTTATTAAATTTAGGTTTTGCTACACTGCAGCCAAGTTTTTATTATTCTTAAAGATTGCACCAATGATTCACATCTTTCCTAGAATCCTTTCATTCGGATTCTTTGAGTTTTAAATGCCATCTGAGTAACCAAGAATTTCTGGCTTCACCTCTTTCAAATTCAGATGACGAGAAACCCACAGTAATCCAAAACCTTGGCTCCCAAGCACCCAAAGCACTCCAATGGGCTTCTGGAAACTGAGGAGATGGACACACGATGCATCTCCAGCAGCAAATGGGGCTGAAAGCAGCGGCAGAAGCTAAAGTGATCATCTCATAAGATTATCAGTGCACAAGTGCTTCAAACAGGATCCACTCACAGAAGTGACTTAGGCACAGAGTTCATGGCAGGGTAAAATGAATGGTAGAAAAAAGAAGTTAAACCAGAAGAGTCCTTGAAGTGTTTATATGTAAAACTTAGTAATCTTCAACTATCGCATATGATTTTGAGCTAAGACTGGCTAAGCGCTCTTCCTTTCTTCTCCATGATCAGCATCTCAGCATCTACTTCTGCCGTCAGACTAAAACATCCAGAAAATTATTGGCTGAGAAGTAGCAGTTACAGGGTTGGCTCTAAAGGGAGGGCTTGGCAGGAAGTCTCCTGGTAGGCATGAATACAGGGGATTATTGTTGCTAGGTACATTATGTGCCAGCCAGTCTGAAAGCCTGGCATTTGGGGTAAACTATCTCTTCAATCTACCAGAGCTACAACAGATAAAAGGATGTGCTGTACTGGAAGGTAGGTTCATAGATGTTTACAGTAGAACAGTTTCAGCTGTGGAATGCCAAAGCAATTTCATATCATAGAAAATACACATATTTTGATGATTCCAGTGACCAAGAAAGCCCTGCAGTTGCAGATCTCCCATTGTATGTCTTTATTGTAGAGCAGTGGAAAGATGTGTAGCTGAGACACAAAAGGATAACTAGAATCCATGGGCCCCTCACAACCTCATGCGGTTGTAACCAGGGCTTTTCAGAAGTGGCTGCATCTAGAATGTGATGCTGAGAATAAGTGTGTGATGCTGGGATCAAGGGTGCGAGGTTATTAAATTAGTCCACAGATGGGTTTGACATAGTTCTGGGTGTGGGTGATGGGAACACTTACCCTGGGTGGGACTGTTGCCTGCCCGTAGGGTGTGCGTCTTGGATAGACTATGAGGAACAGAAGAAGGATTACTGTGGGCACTTGCTGCTTCCTCTCTATCCATTGTTTTGCTTTTTCCTCCTGGCATGAACTATTTCTCCTCTGTGGTGCCCCTCTGCCATACCACCCTGCCTTCGACCCAGCCAGCAATGAAGTGAAACCTGCATAAACTGTGAGCTAAGGAAAACTTTTCTTCCTTTAGCTTTGGGTGTCACGTATTTTGTCTCAGCAGTGAAAAAGTCACTAAGAGACACTTGTAAAACCTACTCATCCCTTCATATCACTGAGTCTAGAACCCACACATACATCTAAGTGTTCTTAGGTTCCTTAGAGAGCATAATAAAATTATATTATTTGCATATAAGCTAGGAAGATCTTACATAATTTAAATCATCTATAGGTTACTTCCAGTACCTAATAGCACATGTAGGGTACCACTTCTGATTAGACCCAAAGTCCAGGATTTGCAAGGACACTTGCTGACATTTATGGGCAGGACTCCATTATCAGGGACATGTCCCTAACAAGCCACAGTCATGTAAGAGTGACCTAACAACTCGGCCATGCAGGTATGACATGGTCAAGGTCATGCAGTGGGTGTTTTGTCTCATCACATCCCAGGAAGCTCATAAGACACTATAACTTCTCTAAACTAAAGAGCTTTTATTATCTGTGTTTGCTATGTAGGCGTTAATCTGTTTTCCTGAAGAAATAAAGAGATAGGCAGCTCTTGAGCTCTGGGTCTCTGGGTCCAGCTCTCCTGCCCTGACACTGCTTTCATAGATCTCTACATACGTTGTCTTTATTGCGGAACTAATGAGCTGACTCACAGAAGAAAGAACCGTATGGACTGAACAGAATCCTCTTCAGGTGCCCCTGGAGAGGCCTAGCCATCACGCACTGTAAATTCTATAGAATAATTCTTACACTATAATATTTAGGTAATGAGAAGACAAATCTTTACATGTGCAGCTTACATTGAATGTTTATTTGAAATACTATATTTTCTATATATAGCTGGTTGAATTGTACAAACAAAATGTGTAGATATGGAGGGCAAGCTGTAATCACACAATTGGCCAGCTATAATTACACAAGCACAAAAAGTTCCACTTTTATGAGAAGTAGAATGAGTTATAAATCAGTTGTATAAAGAAACATACATGTATGAACTCAATTCTATTAATGTCAACATGTATGTAATATAAAGGGAGAGAGATGTATATGAGCCTCTAACTGTAGAAAAATATTGGAAATATGTATTGTGTCTAATGGGGTTTTCTTGATTTTCATATTCTTATATACTTTTAATATTTTCAAGCTTTCTATTGTGTCACATTTTCTTTACTATAAAATACAATAATGATGCAAAAATAAATTAATAAAATGAGCAGAGTAAGCATAAGCCTCCTCCTTTCAATTTGGCTAACAATGAATTTTGTTTCTACTTAACATTCAAGTGTTCCATAATAAAACTTTTCTAATTACCATTTTGTCCTTATCTTTATTATGGTCTTAGGAACATGCCAAATTGATCTTCTAACTTTGAAAAAGAGAAAGCCTCTAGCTGAGGTGTGCTAAACATACCAAAGGAAAGCAATATATATGTAGACAATTTCATGTGATTTTCACAGTTGGACAATTGATATTCTGCGTTTAACTTGAAAAGTCTTCTGCTTCTCTGTACATGACTTGCATGCTCATCTTACCAACAGAAGTTCACTTCTAAGTGTGTTATGTTCAAAGAAAATATCATATCAGAATTGTTTTATTGGTATTCATTTTTCCATCCAAATCTATAGTCAATTACATTTTTCTCACCACATTAACCACAACTTGTATGTAACCAACACTCAGTTCGTATCATGGTTTCACTTGTTCCCTCGGTTTGTCAGCATTTTTGGAAAGAAAACCTCAAGGGTCAAATAAATTGTACTCAACCATTAGGATAATCTGAAAGCTTTGGCATCTGAAAGCACTTTTCCCACCCTCGTATTGGGCAGTATTCCTCCCACAACACAGTGGTGAAAAAGCAGACTTTTAGAGGGTAGGGCGATTTTTCTCTGTGTTTTGTCCTCAGCACTCAGCTGGTTTTGCAGAATCAATAAATATGCCATTAAGAAGGGACTATTCAAGTTTCCTAGTAGAGTTCTGTGGTAAAGTCCCAAAGAGCATAGGGACAGCTTCTCTCTGGAAAAAGGGGGCAGTAGGGACAAGGAGGACTATGAGGGGGAGGGCTCTTGCACAATGCTTACCTTCTTCATAATTCTTTGATTCTTGACTTTCACCCTCTTCACAACTTAACTTCAGGTCAACCCCTAGGAATGAGATCGATAGTCAGAGCCTTGAAATTGTAATTGTTCCTAACACACTGATTGGAAATTACTCAATTCACCACAAATAATAAGATAGAATAAGCAAAGCCAAAATGAAGTGATGTTACTGCTTTCTCCTAGAAACAAAGTAACCCAGAGTTATATCATAGGGAGAAAAACATAATGAAAAAAGGCATTGTTTTTTCCAAATCCAAATGGATTTTTCTCTTTGTTGTAAACTGGAGTAGCTGGCAGGTACAAATCCTCGGTGTTGAATGTGATCACACTGTGTGTACAACAAGTACCAATGCAATGAATTAAGAAAAAAATGTAGCTAGCTAGAAGCTATGGAAAGAATACAGTTCTACTCCATTCTTGTGCGTTGCCTGATATATGTCAATATGTCAAAGTGTATTTGCTGAATAGAAGGACAAGTCTCTCCGGCCTGCACATTTTTCTACATGGGCTTGAAATTCTTCCTTGCAGTGAGCAGTGCTCACCTGGCGTTTGCTTCTCTCCCTGCCTCCCAAGACTCAGCGTCATTCTCTGCCAGTGGATCTTAGGGACTGCAGGGGCTCCAGAAAGAAATCAGTGTCCTCAGGGAAGCCAGTTTGAACAAGAGACATTTATTCAGGTCAGGTTGCAACCACTGAGAAGTCATCCGCAGGGGACATTCAACAGCAAGGTCACGGTCCTGTCTGAAGCTTTGTCTGTAATTGAAAGGCTTTGTGTTAGTCAAAAAAGAAGAAAGGCACATTAGCAGGAGTATTAGTTAAATAGGATTTTTCAAATAAAGTCAGATGAGTCTTAAGAAAATATGTGAAATGGTCCTTAACTTTGAATTTTCAGGAGAAAAAAGCCTAAAACCAAGGGAATCACAGTGGACAGCAGTCTGGCTTTAAAAAAAAAAAAAAAAAACAAAGCTTCAGATGGAAAATAGATCCATGCTGCCACCAAATTGTTCATAACTAGTGATTTCTTTTAAACTTTCTGAACTTTAATTATTTTGACTATAAACTGAGCATGGTGATACTTATTGGATTTTTTTTTATGCTAAAAGACCTTCAATACATGAGATGGCACACTGTAAGCATGACTTGGTGTTTGTTTCCCCACCGCAACAAAAGTCCCATAACTAGCTGGAAATGTACTAATTTCCTGAATAGATATACGAGGTTCTAAAGGTGATAATTTCCTCTCCAGAATATGGGCATAGAATACAGAACGAATGTATGAATTGATTCTTTCCACAAAAAGAAAAAATGGTAGAAACACACAATCCATAAAGAGGTTAAACAGCTGGTATGAAGGATACAGTGATCTTCATTTGGTAACTTTCACATAAATTACAGTAGAAAATATTTGGAAAATGTAGATGAGGATTTTCTATTTTGAGAAACTTGTAACGAGTGAAATGGAGTCAATGTTACAAAACAATGAACCAATTTTTCCTTTATCTTAAAATAATTTCTTTTGAGTTTTGACCCATAAATTTCCCAAAGCACATTCTATGTGAATTGTGTCAATATTAATTTGAATATTAAATAAGGCAAAATGTAGACTCTAGGGAATATGCCAGTTAATCATTTTCTTTTTATGAATATGTAGCTGTGATATATAAGCATTCCATTTATCTTGGAGAATTAATATACATACATGTAGCATCTTAGTTTTACCTCTCATTCCTTCCTTATTTCCCTCCCTTCCATTTTACTGGGCCCCTTTTCCATTTCCATAAAGCCAATGTCCCTATTATCTATCATTTATCTTTTATGTTATTCATTACGTTTTTCATATTTTTGGTTTCTCATAAGAAAAAATCATATAATATTTAAACTTCTGTGTCTGATTTATTTCACTTAGAGTTAGTCACAAGTGCATCAATTTTCCTAGAAGTGACTGAAAGCCGCCCTTCTTTATGATTGTGTAGGATTTCACAGTATGCTACATATGTACCACATTTTGTCTCTTCATTTGTTGATGCACACATAGAATGGTTCCAAATGCAGTTTGTATGAGTTATGTTCCTATAAATATGGCTCAGCATATATATTTTAACATGATATCTTGGGAAGAACTCTTGGGAAGAACCCAGGAGAGGTATACCTAGGGCAAACCAAATTTCTTTATTTAGTTTTTGGAGCAATCTTTACGCTCATTTATACACTGGCTGTATTAGTTTACAGTCCCCCCAACAATGGAAAATTCTTTTCTTCCCTAAACCTCATTTTTTTTTTAACTTCATGATTCTACCCACATTTTCTAACATAGGATGGACTCTCAGTGTTACTTTGACTTGCATGTCTCTTATGGCCAAAGACATTGACCATTTTCTATGTAATTGAGAGCTATTTGTGGTTCTTCTTTCGAGACATGGTGGTCACTTCCATTGCCCATATTTTGATTGGGCCTTTAATTTTGGGAGTTGTAATTTCTTTTAGTTCTGTAAATACTCAAGATGTTAGTCCTCTGACTAATATGCTTTAGGATTTTTTTTCTAATATATAGGTTATGTGTTCACTCTTCTGTTTTCTTTATAATGCTGATGGTTTCACTTTTACATAATCCCTTTTGTCTAATATTGATATAATTTTTTTCAGCAATTATCTACTGAGTCCTTACATAGATATATATTTTCAAATATTTTACATATTTTATTTCCCACTGGGTTTAATATTTCTCTTTCAATATGTAGGTTTTTGATCCATTTTTATTTTAGTTTACTACACAGTAGAGACAGGTATAGATGAATTCTTCAGTATGTAGGGATGATCAGTTTTTCTGGTACCAATTTTCAAAGAGCATGTCTTTCTTCAGCATATTATTTTGGCTTTTTTGAAAAAGATAACATCTCTGAATATGCTGTGGCTATTTCTGCATTTTCAGTTCTGTTCCACTGATACACATGTCTATATCTGTATCAGCACCAAACAGATTTTATCACTGTAGCTTTGTAATATAACTAGCTAGAAATGTATTAATTTCTTGAATATATATATATATATATATATATATATATATATATATATATATATATAGTCCCTGCTTTGCTCTTACTGTTTAAAGTTGTTTAAAGTTGTTTTTGGCTATTTTGTGTCTCTTCCGTTTTCAAGTAAATTTTAAGGTGTTTTTTTATTTCTAGTTCTGTGAAGATTGTAGTTGGCTTTTTAATTGGAATTCCAGTAAATATATACCTTATTTTTTAGCAATATGTCCATTCTGAAAATGTTTTATCTGTCTAGGAATAAGGATTGTTTTTCTGACATATCTTTTCCAACTTTTCCAATCTCTCTCTCTCTCTCTCTCTCTCTCTCTCTCTCTCTCTCTCTCTCTCTCTCTCTCTCTCTCTCTCTCTCTCTCTCTCGGGTCTTGCTTTGTAGTTCAGGCTGGCCCTGAACTCACTGTGTGGCCCAGGCAAGCCTCAAACTCAGCAGTCCTCCTTTCTCTGCCTCCTGAGTACTGGGATTACAGGCGTGAGACACCACGCCCAGCACTGTGGTATGTGGTACTGATTGCTGGTGGGCGTGAGTCATTATGCCAGGTATTGTATGTGATTACTGGGGATCGAACCAGGGAACTTGAGCTTGCTAGTCACCAGGCATCAGAAACACTGAGCTAAATCTCTGGCCCCCTCCAATCTCTTATCAGAGTACTGTACTCTTCCTCAGAAAAGTCTGTCATGTCCTTAGTTATCTTGACACCAAGGTGTTTAATTTTTTGAAGCTACTTCAGATGGTATCTTTTTACTGATTTATTTTTAGTAGGTTCATTGTTGCTTTAGAAAATGTTATTTACATTTGTTTACAGGTTTTTTTTTATCCTCATGCTTTGCTCAATTTATTTATTTCTTCTAAGAATCTTCTAGGGAGTTTTTTTTTTTTTTTTAAATGCTTTCTCTGGAAAGGATCACACCACTATGAATAAAGTTTATTTTCTTTCCTCCTTTCCTATCCATTGCTCTTTTATTTATTCTCTTGCCTGATTCTTTAGGCTAAAGTCTTAATGCTATCTTGAACAGGAAGGACAAGTGTGGACACTCTTGTCTTTTTCCTTATTTAGTGGACTGAAAATCCATTGGTACTAACTGTCAACTTGATCACATTGAGGACCCCCTGCAACGATAAGCGGATTGTGCTGGACTATTCATCAGTGGACTATTCCTCTGATCTTTACAGTCAAATATGCTGTTAGGATGTTGGGCCTACTTGGAGAGCAGTCATGGGGCATATTCCTTTGGAGGGTACCTCTTTTGCTCACACTTTTTCACTGTCCTCTTATTCTTTGGCACTGTGAATTGAGGGGTCCCCCCCCCCCCACACACCCTTTCATTAGGATGTTCTTGCTTTGGAGCCAAAGAACAACAAATAAACCATTTCTACCTTTAAGTAAATCTGTCAGGGAGTTAGTCTCAGCTAGATACAGCTGATTCATAAAAGGTGATACAGTCTCAAGAAACAGTTGACTTTTAGGACACTGTTAGGTGGGATGCACAGCATATATCTTCATGTGGTCTTAGTGCTCTTGTCAGCAGAAGCAGACTTGAATTTAACATCTGTAGAAGAAACTGCCCAATGGAGTTTTTTATGTTATAACCATTAAATTTTAATGAGCGGGTAAAGTTAACATCCAGTAATCACCCAACTTAATGTATTATCTGAATGTCTTTCATATTTTTAGTGTTGGACAACGCAGCGTCACACAGTTGAGTGACAGGATAACCATTCTACTCTGTGTATTAAGCCCTATGTCCTCTTTTGGGCATGTTGTGTGTCACTGGAAATGTATCATTATATAACAATATTGTGAAATAAAATATTAAAGATAAATCATAATTTGGAGTTGCACCAAGAAATGGCTTAATAATCATTCAATCAGAATAATTGTTCAGTCTAGATACTGGAAAGGTTAGACTCATGCTCTGATAACCTCACAAGTTTTGCTTGTTTTAAATACTAGGAGTTGAGCCCAAGGGTTGTCTACCACTTTGCTACATCTGCAGCTCTTTTTATTTTATTTTGAGACAGAAACTTGCTAATTCAGCCAGATTACTCCTGCTCTAACAGCACAGTTTTATTCTGGAAAACATAATGACATTAAATCCAGTGACATTTTTCTCTCTTGAAGAGTAAGTTTTTTGAGAGGCCCGCTTTATTTGAGAATCTTAATTATTAACTTAGTTTTGTATTTGTCATGGTTCTTGATATTGTTGACTACAAAATGTATCATCGCTGAATGACCAGGTATGAAACCTAAACATAAGTGGGTAATTAAAGCTTCACATAGGTCCATCATGACTGTAAGAGAACGTGGTAAAAAAAAAAACTCTCGTAAGTTGATTTGAAGTTATTAAGTTCATGTAAACACAATTTAGGATTGAATCTTTATATCTGTTATAATTCTTTAAGCAAGAAACAAAATTCATGATTAAAGCAAATAAAATTACAGAAAAAAGTCACATATGCCCTGCAGGAAATCAAATATGACCCACTGAGTGTGTGCTATGGCATGTCCTCCTTCAGAGTCCGTGGGACTGTTCTGTGTGGTGACTCATTTACTGCTACTTCTCCACATTCAGGACATAGAGAAATAGAAGCTGAGTGGAAGGGCTGGGGATTTAGCTCAAGTGATACCTCGCCAACCCTGGACACACAAGGGCCTGAGTTCAATTCCTGGTACTGCAACAACAACAACAACAAAAAAAAAAAAAAGAGGAAAAGAAAGAGTGGAACCACTTTGCCTTCACTTATTGGAAACACACAAGTTTCATTTTCTCTAATTATCTTCAAATAAATAATAACTGCTATGAGCTACTTATGCAGCATGGTGGGTAGCAATAGTTTCTAACATATTTGACCACTGAATACATATTTGACTTTGAGTAATCCAATATTTTCCAAACTTTTGCTTTAAAATGATATATTTTTTTCTTTTAACCATTTCCAGTGGCACAGTTTGAGAAAGATGATATTAGGCTGGAGATTAATTACAAAAGCCACTTTGGTGTAATTGTTTTTATTGAAATGCATTATTTCAAGTATCTCGTTCAGTTAATTATAGTGAATATCAAGGATGAGAAACATTAAGTATGTGAAATTAAGTAAATATAGCCAGTGGGAAGTAATGAAGATTGTTTTTTCCCTTTCTTTCTTTCTTTCTTTCTTTCTTTCTTTCTTTCTTTCTTTCTTTCTTTCTTTCTTTCTTTTCTTCTTTTCTTTTTCCTTCTTTGTCTTCATTTTAGGAGAAAACACCAGCTGAATTTAAAATAAGAGTAAACATCATATTATTATCTTTGTCCCTTGCCATTTAAAATATACCACTAAACCTAGGAAACTCAAAAGATTTCTTTTTCAGATTTGATATTCATCCATAGGAAGTTTTGCAGAATTTAAGTACATTAGTAATTATAGTGTGGACACAAAATGTTCTATCTGGTGAAGTTCTGTTTTACTAAGTGGCACTTCAGAGTTGCTCATAAAATATTAATCAAGTAAGACATAAGGGAATAATGGAAACTAAAAAAGTATAAACTATAGTGTAGCATGTCATTTCATAACAGATGGATCCTGAGGGAAGTGAATTTGTGTCCATGACAAATGATTGAAAAGGTAGTAATGCAGTTGTGAAATATGTTTTCCCAGTGTAAGAGAGTCGATGTTCTAGAAGCCATGAGAAGTCCCAGTGGATACAGCTCACATTTGAACTGTACCAACATATGCCTCCTCTTGCTGTGAACATCTTATTAAAGGGACTGACCTCTGCAGATCTATAGTTTAGGTCCCAAAGAGACTGAGAAATTCATCCCCTTCAGACTTTTTTGAAAGCTTTATTCCATTGGATATGTTACCAAATACTTCTTGAGACTGACCTGGATGTGTTACATTATTTAATGAATCTATTTCTGTATATTCACTTAAGAGATATTTATGAGCACTTCTCCATTTAAGGTTCAGTGCTATGTCTGTGGGTAAGAAAAGTATTAGAATATATAAATCACAGATTATGAAATTGTGCAGCATGTGTCCTGATAAAATATAAAGATTTAAATTATGAGTCAACAGAGATGGAATATGTAATGATATATGTGAAGGGGTGAAAGCAGAATACAACTTTCCAGAAATTAATCATCTAAGTTTTATGGAATTAGAAAAGATTCTAGTGGCAGAATAATAAATAGATTGGGATCTAGTCTACATGTTTCATTTTTCCTGGGGAAGAGGGAATGGCTTCAAATATGATAACAAATTCAAAAAAGCTTTACAGGGGCAGAGAGAATTTATGTGGCTTAGTCTGCGTATGTTAATACAATTACATTAAGATAATACAATAATCAAAAAATCATTTATCTATAAATTCACTGTAACTCAGAGAAAAACATTTTAACATTCTAACAAAATATGTAGTACAAGATTTTTTATTTAAGGGAATTACCAGTGCTAATAAAATGAGTTATTCATATTAAAAAAAGTACCAGCAGCCAGGTGTGGTGGCGCACGCCTGTAATCCCAGCACTCAGGAGGCAGAGACAGGAGGACTGCTGAGTTCGAGGCTTGCCTGGACTACATGGTGAGCTCAGTGCCAGCCTGAACTACAAAGCGAGACCCTGTCTCAAAAAAACAAAACAAAACAAAAGTACCAGCACATTCCATGAAGAGTTAAAGGTAAGAAAAACATATAAATATGAAGTGTTTATATGAAAAATGTAATAAATTATGTAGATAATTTTTGATAAGGAAAATGTTTTGTAAATGTAGAAGAATTAAATAGCATCTCAAAAATTAAAAATGTAATAAAACCACAAATATTTTCCTCATTAGCTAAATAAGAACTAAAACCAATCCCCCCAATTCACCTACAGATTTGAACATGGGCTATGTCAATATCAATGAGAAAAATACCTATTGGGTGTATTTTTAAACTTTTTGTTCTAGGAATTCTAAAGACCATTCTGAGATGGAAATATAAAAATTCATTCATAAATTATAAAACTCAAAACTTTTACATCCATCTTTCACTTAATAATTACATACCTTTTAAAATTTATTTTGTCTTTATCATATATATGTATATATTTGATATATACTGGATCAACCCAAATGATATATATGTATGTATATATATATGTATATATATATATATATTATGAATTACAATATAAAGTGTTATTCATATCTAATTTATTAGATGACTTAATCCAGGTCATTTCTTTATGGTTGACTATATTAAAAATGTTCTCTTCAAACTACTTTGAGACATATAGTGTATCATTAACTGTCTATAAACCTTTGTTTATAAACCTTTGTTCTTAAATCTTCTTTATGTAAAGCAGTTTTCCATTTAGTGTGTGCAAACTCAACAAATTGGCTTAGAAATTGAGGCAGAATATCTCACTGTTGAGACTGTCAGAATGAAAGTTTTGTTTTGGTTTGGTTTGTTTCTTTGTAAAACCCTTAAGGTTGCGTGGACTTATTACAACTTCTATTAGGTAAAGTGAGCATAATGTAAATACATAGTCTCTCATCTTTGAAATTAACAATCAGCAGAAGCATCAACCTCAAGAACCACACAAGGAAAGCAGTTGGGAATTAAAGATGATATGTTGCAATATAAAAATAAAAGCCTGTTTAGATGTGGAATATTTTCTTACAGACCATGCAAATGAGGTTAGAAAAAAAAAGAATGGATTTCACAAATATATAGTTTTTGGTACAGAATAAATTCATATGCTTTCATGCTCTGCTCTTTGGAATCATAAAAAGCTCATGACTATAATAAAATATGTTGTTATAAGTTTATATGCTAAAGTATAGTTAAAATAAATTCTGCTGCATGTAGATATTTGATAACAGAGACTTTAAAGGATGAAAAATTATCACTCAATGCCATATTTACGGATATTGATTGAAATAATAAGATTTCATTCAAAATCATGTTCATTAAACAATGATATACACTTTAAAAACTTCATTTAAAAATTTCATTATAGAAATGTGTATACATTTTTTTCTTTTCCTTCTTTGCTTTCCCCTGGTGCCCCCAATTCCCCTTTCCCCTTTAATATTTTCTTCCTACTTCCCATACCTAGCATACATTTTTGTGGTCATACTCATAAACGAAATAAGTAGGACACAGATGTGTAAATCCTGTATTGTTTTTCTAGTGTGAGAAAC
>PVIC010019921.1:0-30063 GCA_004025085.1 Thryonomys swinderianus | reverse complement strand
TGCTGTTTGCACTTTCTGCAACTGTCAAATTTACTTGCTTTTATCTAAAAAATGTTTATCACATCTGGAAAAAATTACTTTCTTTAATGCTTTGGGGGAGGGTACTTGTCCTAGTGACATTTGTGGTGCTTGTGATTCACTTCACAGATGTCAAGAAAGGACCGTCTGATTATGGAGACTAGGATAGGATTCCTGTTAGCCATGCTTTGGTGAGACTCCAGGGTTTACTGCTGAGCCCAGCAAAGCAGAGTTTGGAGACTGTGGGAAACGCAAATGTCACCAGCTTCTGGAATCATAAAATGCGATCATTCCAGAGAGAATCTATACTCAGTTAGCCCCTCTAAAGCCCTGACATTCACTAGCTTTCTCAGTCACTTTTACCTGATCTGAATGGAGACCAGTCAGAGATATTTGCTATCCAGGATTTCTTAGAAGTGCAATAAAAAGGGCCTTGTATGTAATCACTAGTGGCTCTCTTGTTCCAGCACTAATTCCTGCTTCTTCCCAGAAGCCGCAGAGGAAAACATTCCAGTAATTTAGAAGAGCATGTAGGGTGTGGCCACTGGGCTCATATCCCTTTTCTTCCTCTCTGCAGAGTGCCTGAGAATAGACTCCTAGTTAATGAATTCCTAGTCCATCGAAAGGCATATGTATCGTACTAAACAGGGTATAGGAGGAAAGAAAACAATCAAGCAACTCAGCAGAACAAATGTGGAGGAGAGAGATTACAGTAAACATCATAGACTCTATCACAATTGTTACACTTCAGGATGCTCCCGAGTGAAATATATAAAAATCTCACACAAATGCTGGACGTGGTGGCTCACGCCTGTCATCCCAGCACTCGGGAGGCAGAGACAGGGGGATGCTGAGTTCGCGGCGGCTTGCCTGGGCACCATAGTGAGCTCAGGGCCAGCCTGAACTACAAAGTGAGACCCTGTCTCCAAAAAGAAAAAAAAAAACTCACACAAAAATATACCGGAACAATTCATAGCCATGTATTCCTTCACTAAGTATATTATAAATATTGGCTAAATATGAGAATGTTTTATTTCCACAAAACAGAAAATTTCCTAAATGTGAAAAATTCAGATTAATAAAGCACATCAAATAGGAGAGATTCTATTTGCCTCAAAGATTCCCACCTTAGTAAAAGGTCTCATTATCAGGCTACATTATATCAGTTACAAGTTATTCATCAACTGGAATAATATAAACGATGACAAGTCAGTTCAAATTTAAGGTCAGTGAAAATAGAAATGAATTATCTTGTATTTTAACTGAGCAACTCAATTTAAAAAATTAAATTTATAAAAACTTGATCCGCATGCAACATTTCGATGATAATGTTACCTCATGCAAAGTGAGTCATAGCTATGGAACCATGATTCTTCACCCAGACCCTGAACCTGAGCTGTCATTCCACACGGGCTAGTCTGTGAGGAGATCAGTATTATTTGCCCACCAGGTGCTGTCCAGGAAATAATGACTGACCAAATGAAAACAAAATAGAATGAACTTATTAAGTTCTGCTGAGGTAAGGATCACCGTCTAACCTGTGGATACTTTCACCTTATCGATACTGTTTATTGGAGAAGTCAAGAGTGTCTGAAGATCACACTGGTGGAGCAAGACGAGCATAAAAGACAGAGATTGTATATTTGTATATGACAGTCATTTCTCATTCAACCCTAGAACAACCTTAGACATTTTCTCTGATTCTGTTAGAAGATAAAAAGATTTTTTTTTTTTAAAGTGCTCTCTACATAACCCAGCCTGGCCTCGAACTCTCTTGCTAACCCAAGACTGACTTCAAATGGATAGCATCGTCCTTCAGTGTCCTAAGTGCGGGGAGGACAGGTGTGCACCTTGACACCCAGGGAACATGGTGGGGAGCATGCATTCAACCGAAGGAGGTGCGGATTTCATAGAAACATCATGTCCGTTTTTCTTTTTAAGCCTCACTGTGGCCCTTGGAGAGCAGCCCTATCGGTACCATGTATCCTCAGAGAAAAGACAGAAGCCAACAAGCAGAATTGGCACTCACCTGGCGGAACTGTTCCAGGTCAATTTTGTTACCCACCAGCACCAAGGGAATTTCATAGGTGTGGCGGACCTGAAAAATGAGCTCTTTAAACTTGGCGGCCTCTTGGAATGACTGGCGGTCGGTGACAGAGTAGCAGATGATGAAGCCTTCTCCTCCTCGCATGTACTGCTCCCGCATGGCTGTGAACTCTGCCTGTGGGCAAAGAAAAGGCTTATGAGCCTTTGATAAGTAGAAATAGATACTCAAAATATATTATTGTGAAACATTAATGCTTTAAACTAAGAGAATGTTGATTTTTTTTTTTTTTGAGACAGGGTCTCGCATTGTACTTCAGGCTGGCCTTCAGCTCACTATGTAGCCCAGGCAAGCTTTGAACTCAGCAATGCTCCTGCCTCTGCCTCCCGAGTGCTGGGATTACAGGCGTGAGCCACCCCGGCACTGTGGTATGTGGTATTGATTGCTGGTGGGCGTGAGTCACCACGCCAAGCATTGTATGTGGTTATTGGGGATCGAACTCAGGACCTTGCACATGTGAGGCAGGTGCCGGAACCACTGAGCTAAATCTCTGACCCAAGAATGTTGATATTTAATTCTGGAAGATTTGATTTGAGAGATATTGGAATGATATAGCAAATATCAAATTTTATACATGGACTCACAGAGGTTACAAATAGATAATATATTTTTATTATATTTAATAACCTCTAGGAAATGAATCAAAACTTACATATTCTAAATATTAAAATTAATCAAATGTAAGCTACTATTTACATTGCACATTTACACACTTCCTCACTAATTATTCTATCAAACTTTTTTTTTTTAGATAGGGTCTTGCTTTGTAGTTCAGGCTGGCCCTGAGCTCACTATGTAGCCCAGGTAAACCTAGAACTCAGCAATCCTGTCTCTGCCTCCTAAGTGCTGGAATTACAGGCGTGAGCCACCACACCTGGCACTGTGCTATATGGTATTGATTGCTGGTGGGCATGAGTCACCATGACCAGCATTGTATGTGGTTATCAGGGGTCGAATTTAGGAACTTGTGCTTGTGAGGCAGGTGCCAGAACCACTGAACTAAATCTCCGGCCTGTCATCAAACTATTTTTTAATTGAATTCTTTATTGGTACATTTTATATGCAGCTCACAATCCACTCAATATTGGGGAATTTGTACCAGTATATAACACTAGTTAATCCTCATTTTTACCCATATCCCTACCCACCCCACAACTCCCCACCCTCTATACACATGTTTTTTCTTTTTATTTCAAATCATATTTATTCTTTCCCCTCATTATTTTCCCCTACCACATTCCTTTTGAATATTTCCTATTTCAAAATATATATCATACATTCTAGAACTCATTTACATCTACAGGTACTCATACTAGAGAAAAGGTATGGTATTTACATATCTGTGATCTCTTTATTTTGCTTATTAATGTGTCATTCATTTGCACATGAATGAATGAAACTTGTCATTCCTTATGGCAGAGTAATACTCCATTTTATAAAAAATCACATCTTCCTTATCCACTCTCCAGTTGATGGGCATCTGGGTTGTTTCCAAGATTGGGCTATCACAAACTGAGCTGTTATGAACATGGAGGCACATATGTCTTTATGATATGATTCTTTTAATTCCTTCTAGTATATTCCTAGCAGGGGAATAGGAGGGTTAAATGGGACCTCTAATCCTAGTTTTCTGAGGAATCTCAACCCTGATCTTCACAATGGTTGCACAAGTCTACATTCCAACCAACAGTGGAGAAGAGTTGCCTTCTTCCTGCAGCCTCAGCAGCATTTATTGCTGTTTAATTTTGCAATAGCAGCCATTCTTTGTGGAGTGAGATGACGTCTCAGTGTTGTTTTCATCTGCATCTCTTGAATGACCAGTGATGGCGAACATTTTTTCATATGCTTCTTAGCTGCTTTGACTTCTGCCTCTGAGAAGTGTCTATTCATTTCAGATGCCCATTTATGAATTGGGTCTTTAAACTTGGGGACTGATCTGTTTAAGTTCTTTGTATATTCTAGATAGTAGCCCTTCATCTGACAAAACAGCTAGTAAACATTTTTTTCCTATGTTGGTTGCCTTTTAGTGGTACCAGTGGTTTCTTTTGCTGTGCAGAAGATTTTTAAGAGGTTGAGATCCCATTTGTTGACTCTTTCTGCTAGTTCTTATGCTATAGACATTTTGTTCATGAAGTCTCTGCCTAAGACAATGTCTCCAAGAGTTCTCCCTAACCCGTTCATCAAAGTATTTTTAAGTTAACCACTGAAAAGATTATATAGTATTAGAATTTGCTTATAGTATTAGAATTCGTCTTCAGTCTGCATATGAGTTAATTTACAGGAAATCTACCACAGATCCTTCAAGGAAGAGGAGGAAACAAACTAATTTTCTACTGAAAAAATGTTTAAAAATAGAATTAAATATTTATCTTTGACAATTAGAGAAGTTTTATGTAGCATGGATAACTGTAGACTGAATTATGTATTTGGATGCTAGTAGATTTGTTTCTCAGAGGAACATGAACAGCAGGATCTGGATTGCTGAGGGATGGACGACTTTCTTTGTTCTTTTTCCTTGCTCACCTTTGTCTCTCATTGAAAAGAAAAGGGCAGCATTGCACTGACCCAATGCCCAACCCGACAGACCAGCTATATTGAGTTTTCATGTGCATCCATCTATATTACAGCTTGCTAGCATTTGAAAATTCAGCATTTCACATTGTGGTCTAAAAACTTCCTGCACATTTGACACTTTACTTTCACTTACTCTTTCTCTAAGTCTACTATTCAATGACAAGGGATGATTTCCAATGGGATGTACAGAAATTAGACTCTGGCTGCAGACAGGGGAGTGTAAAGCCATAAGAGAACCTGAAAAAGTGTTTCTCCAGATTGAATTGTATTTTAAGGAGTCAGTGGCAAGGATATTTAGGGAGACATTAGCCACATCTGAAGATGGAAATTACAGCCTTCACCTTCATGTTTCCAAGAAGTATGTTCTAAAATACATGTTAATTTGATTTAAAATGCTTGAAATGGAGAATTGAAACAGATCCAGGTATTTTGGAGAGCTGGAAAAGACTCTTATTTACATGTTCAGAGACTGGGATTAAAATGGATAAGATTCTGAGTTAATATATGATAGTTTTTGTAAAATAGGAAATATCCAAAGGGAATTTGGTGTGGGAAAGTGATGAGGGGAAAGAATAAATATGATTCAGAATGAAAATAAAAGAGCATGTATATAAGGGGTGGGGGTTTGTGGGTGGGTAGGTTTGTGGGTAAAAATGAGAATTAAATTGTGTTATGTACTGGTACAAATTCTCCAGTGTTGTGTGTGACTGTGAGATAGGTATAAAATGTACCAATAAACTATTCAATTAAAAAAAGGTTCTGTGTTAATAAATCTCTTAAACCATTGTCAATAAATATCAAATAACTGCCATGCATATTACTAGGCTCAACCAGTCATTTCAAAGTTGCAAAAACTGGATCTTAAAGCCGAGAGGAACTTATCCAAAGATGAGTAAGTGCATAATATACAGATGATTTGAAAATTTTATATTCCTTTCCTCAATATATCAGTTTACTTCGGATTAAATTTTACTGTACCTGAAACTTAAATTTTACTATGTGAGTGAAATGTAATAATATGGGAGGAAAAATGTCTTATCAGATACATTTCTTCTGAGGTTTTATTTAGTTTTGATAATTTTCTGACTTTTAAGATGTATGTCAGCCAGAAATTCATGATTAATAGATTGAATGAAGAATTATGGATTGAAAAGGCCAAACATATAGCTACATTTTTCAAATAAAAAGAATCACCATGGAAATCTATTTGATCTTTAGGAAAATATAAGTACATATGTTCTATCAGATAAGATCAGATTATTTTGTTGCTTTATGCTAGTGGTGCTATAAGATATTAATATCTCCTATGAATAAAGCTATGTGAAATACCAACTATATTGGAAAATATCCTTTTTACAGGTTAAAGCTCATTTTGTTTTCCAGTCATTATTTTATTCTTTAAAATTTTGCTTTTGTTTTGTGTTTTGAAAATTAGCAAGCACAAAAATACATAAGTAGGATAGAATTACATAATTTTAAAATGTTTTTTCCACCTCAAAAATCCCAGGTATTTACTCAGATGCCAAGTGATTTGTAGTTTATTTTTACCATAATATTTGTGTTCTTACAACCATGTACATACTAATTCTACATTTATATATCTTTCTAAACTCAAATAGGGACAGGTTGTATATAATTTTTATTTTAAATTTGAATTTTAGTGGCCTTAAAATAACTTGAAGCTGATTCTAAATAAACATACATGTATATTGCTCACTCTTTTTCTGCATTGCAAATGCATATTTTATTTATATTTTAATTGGCTTTATTGGTATGTTTTATATACACATCATGATCACTTTTATTCATTTACAAAAATATATATTTAATTTCCCTGTAGGAATTTAGATGGCCTAGTTGTCTTATAACTAATGCTACACAGGGACTTGCTTTGTAGTTCAGGCTGGCCCTGAGCTCACTATGTAACCCAGGCAAGCCTCGAACTCAGCAGTCCTCCTGCTTCTGTCTCCCGAATGCTGGGATTGCAGGCATGAGCTACCATGTCCAGCACCATGTATATGGTACTGATTGTGGGTAGGCATGAGTCACCATGCCCGGTATTGTTGTGTGTGGTTACCGGATCGAACCAAGGGACCTTGTGCTTGCTAGGCAGGATCCTGAAACACTGAGATAAATCTCTGGCCCTACCAGGTATATTCTTAAATGTCCATATTGCAAAGATTTACATACACTTGAGTAGGAGACTTGGTGGATCAGAAATAACATATAGTGTCAATTTCAATACCAGAGACATTTTAGCAACAATAATTTCTCCTTATTCTCTCCAACAATGATAATAATAATGAATAAATGTATCCACTTTGATCAGTTTCAGATTTTGAAATATCATGTTTCATTAATTTATATTTTACTTACTATTTATATAGTATCTCTCCCATTTTCATTATCTATTATATATTTCCTTTTATTGTGGACTTTATTGTGTAAAAAATGAAGCAATTTTTTTCTTACTGTAAATATTTGGTAGAGATTTGGATTACAGAAGGGTATTTTATGAGACTTCAGAAAAAGTTATAAATATGACTACTTCAATAATAACTACACCATAAAGAAAGCACTAATACATTTGAGAAAAATAGCAATCTATTAAGACAATAAGATATAAAAGAGCAAAATTCATAGGGAACAATATTGCATGAATGATTAGATGTGCTGGAGAATTTGCTAACCAAACTTAGAATCACATAGGAGTCACAGTAAAAACAGGCCCAGCCTTGCGTCTCATCTCAGGTGGAGTCTCCAGGGGTGTGGATCCGGAACTGTATTTTAAAATAGATCCTTGGTGGTTTTTTTTTTTCATCTATATGTAGTGGTGTTGCAGGTAGATCAACTAGTTAGCCGTCTTGCAAGTAGACAGGCTGGTCCTGGAAAAGCTCACATCGAAGGAGCCGATATGGAGGACAGTCAAAGAGACCTCCACCAAAGGTCAGCATTGCCAAGGGAGAAAACCCATGCAGGATAAACAGAAGTGGTTGACATTCTATGTAGGCATCAGTCTGATGTTCTAAGTAGGCATCCGTACCCGTAGAATAAACAGTAGTGCTTGATAGTCTATGTAGGCACCATTCTTCTGGAGTGGAGGGCCAGGATCTTTACCCATCCCCTCCCGGAAAGCCCCTGATTAAAAATTCTTGTACACTTTTTACATGACTTGATTACTCATTGGATCCCCATTTAAATACTTAAGCAACTATACTTGTAATCTTTTTTAAATTGAATTGTTTATTGGTACATTTTATGTACAGCTCACAATCACACTCATCATTAGTTAATTCTCATTTTTACCTATATCCCTACCCACCCACAACCCCCCACTCCTTATATACATGCTATTTCTTTTTTTAAATCATATTTATTCTTTCCCTTCATTACGTTTCCCCACCACATTCCTTTGAATATTTCCTATTTTATAAAAATCTCTCATACTCGCCGGGTGTGGTGGCTCACACCTGTAATCCCAGCACTCGGGAGGCAGAGGCAGGAGGATTGCTGAGTTCGAGGCTTGCCTGGACTACATAGTGAGCTCAGAGCCAGCCTGAACTACAAAGCGAGACCCTGTCTCAAAAAAAAAATCTCTCATACATTCTATAACTCATTTACATATGCTTGTGTTCTTATTGGTTGATCTTGGTTTTGTCTGTTTTGTAATTTCTCATTGTACCAATTTTACTTAAGCAAAGTTACTGGTTGTCTGTAATTTTGTCCCACTTTAAACCTACCTTATTTTGTGGCTTTGCTTCATAAAAGCTCCCTGGAGAGGGAGGTAGGTGGGTAACTTATTTTTGAGTCCCCCTTCTGTCCTGCTTAGGCAGAAGCTTTCTTTCTCAATAAAGTTTTTCCTACTCTTAACCCCCATCATTCCTAAAATCCTTCTTTGATTTTAGAGAACATGAATTTGTGTTTCAGGTACCTTTCAGACCTTGCCCCTTGTGTCAGTAGTATGGAACTGTTCTAAAACTGTCTCGATGACCCCGGAACCAGAAAGAAGGCCTCAGAGCAAAACTTCTAGGCATGTTTCTCATTTCAACTACATCGTCTGACAAACCATCTAACAACTCAGAACCTCCATTGCTTCCCTTGTCAAACAAGGATTGGGAATCACTAAACTCATCTTAGAGGGCTGAAGAGAGAATCAAACAAGAGAACAGATGTGAAAATGCTTTGATGAATTTTTAAAATATGATAACAATTTAAGCCTATTATCACCTTTAGTATCAATCTGGCAGAACAGAACTTTTCCCTGGGGGATAAGCATGAAATCCTCTTTGAGCAGCATTAAATATAAACGTGGCAGTATTTTTCCATATATGTTCATCACAAAATTATTAAGGAGAGTATTTCTACCAGTAAAAGAGATACAATGCAGTCATCACAGGGACGGGTCTTGGGAGGCAAGTCCTCTTTGCTGACCATAGCAACTCCTATGATGCCTATGGAAGTGTATTTTTTATTGAAAGATAAACCAGAGACTGATGGGGCACAGAAAACGGAACACAAGCTCTTTAGTTATGTATCCGCTTAATAATATATGACACGGAAATCATTTTATAGGGGAAAATGTTATGTTCAACATGTTGCTTCCGTCTTAATTCACCCATGAATTAAAGATCCTGTGCTTTATGTTCTGTGTCTCCTGAATGCTAATATCATCTTCCCTGGCTTCCTGCTGTAAATGAGACTTGTTGGTTAATTATTCAGGAACATTACTGGATTTCATTTGCTAACCATAAGTAGCAAGATATCTATGAGAGAAATCCTCTCAGAAAACTCTACAAATTTTACAGTCATCCAAGTTCTGAGTTTAACATCATAGCTTGATCTTTTCTCTTTGATATATTCCCTTGTATTATAATTCAGAAATAAATAATTCAGAAATAAATACTTTTTGATGCATCTGGTATCCCATCTTCTTAGATTGGAAGAATAAATATTTTGAGCACATACTAAGAAGTCAAGAATAACCTGAGTTGTTGCATTCGTTGGGTATAAGGTATCTCCGAATTCACAAAGTGCAGTAGCATTACTGTCAGGCTAGCATTTCAGTTGTTCTCTATCTACTATGGAGACGTGTGTCATTGTCTCCACTTCCCAGAAAGCCTCTGCCACCCTCAGGATAGCCATGATTCCACATGCTTATTGCCCTGATATGAAACAGTCAATAGAAACACATCAGTAATATAATAAAAAATATGCTCAATCGTGGCCTATACAAGAATTTTTCAATGTGCAGCTAAGACAAGATGAACTAAGTGAACGGTGAAGGTTGAATGAGGCTTTCAACCCTTCGAGAGAAGGCATGAAACAGCTCGTAAAAGGCAAGGAAAGGTGCTGCTTGAGGGGAGAAAATGTGATATTTTTGCTTAAATTTATTACATGTACAAATTTCATGGACTTCCACTTTCAAAGATTATATATTATTGTGTTTAAGTGATTTCTCATGGTTGAAATTCAGCATTTGTAAGACTGAAACTTCTCTGGGAACAGTTCAGTTTTGTAGGATGTCAAAGGAGCAATGTACTTAATATTGCTTTTGTTTGTTTTCTCGAATAAAAAAATTAAAAATAATGAAAATCTATGTATTGAAAGATCTAAAACAACTGGAATTTTGGTTTTTATGTGTGTCCTAGTCTGAACAAAACATTTTTATAAATGTTTTTATAAATAGTGATATGTGTGATCAAGTATTGTGACTGAAAGGAAAATAATACAATTAAAAATACTATTTTACAGTTTTTAAAACACAACTTATTTATCTCTTAATACTAAATAGATGTATTTCTAGGAATGCATTCTGACATATATCAGGCAGGTAAGATTTGACAGGACTAAAATTAATATATATAAAACAAAACAAAAATATGTGTAGATGAATATGGAAGTGAACAAATAGAAAACAGAACATCAAAATGGACTATAGTAAAAGCAAAGAGTATAAGCTAACATTTGAATATAAATTTTTGGACAGCCAACTCTACATGGGAGACCGTCATTTGAATTACACTAATGTGACACAAATCCCTAACCTAAGCTAAGGGCAATTTCTCTTAAGGAATGGAGCCAAAGGGCAGCTCCTTTAACGTGAGCATGGTCTCCAGTAGCCAGTTTCCCAAGACAAAGTCTAGACAACTAAGCACTATCAGATATTTTCACAGACATGATAAATGCTACTGATGTGGGGTCGAGGTAAAATGTTTTTCCTATGAGTTCGTTGGTACATTTCAGGTACATTATGATCACATTAATCATTGAGAATTTGTACCTATACATGATGTAGCCTGATTGTTATTTTTTTCCCTTTGCCTTGACCTCCCTTCAACCCCCACCCACCATGTACATACTTTACCAGTTTTCCTTTTCACCATCTTTTTTTTTTTTTTTTTTTTTTTTGAGACAGGGTCTCGCTTTGTAGTTCAGGCTGGCCCTGGGCTCACTATGTAGCCCAGGCAAGCCTGGAACTCAGCAATCCTCCTGCCTCTGCCTCCTGAGTGCTGGGATTACAAGAGTGAAGCACCACACCCTGCATTGTGGTAGGTGGTATTGATTGCTGGTGGGCATGAGTCACCATACCCGGTATTGTTGTATGTGGTTGCCTGGGATCAAACTAGGAAATCTGCACTTGATAGGTGAGCACTGGAACCACTGAACTAAATCTCCAGCCCCTGTCATCAATTTTTTGATTCACTTCTTTGTTTTCTCCTGCATCTCTTGTTTCCTTTTCCCTGTAAACATTTTCTTCCAATCTCACAATATCAATCATATATTTTGAACCTCATGTACATCTCAAATTTCTCACATTTGAGTAATGATACAGTACACATCTGTGTCCTATATGTTTCACTTATGAGTATGGTCTCAAGGTACATACATTTAGCTATAAATGTCTCTAATTTATCATTCCTTATGACTGAATAATACTCCATTTTATAAAAGTATCAAATCTCATTTTTCCAAGCTACATTTGATAGATATTTGAACTGTTTCCAAGACTTAGCTATTACAAATTGTGCTTCTAGAAACATGGATGTACATATGTCTCTGTGGTATGGGGCTTTTAATTCTTTTGTGAATGTCCCCAGCAGGGAAACAGCAGGGTCAAATGTGACTTCTAATTCTAGCATTTTGTGAAATCTCCACACTGATTTCTTTAATGATTGCAGTACTCTACCTTCCTGCCAACAACAGAGATGGGTTCTTTTCTCCCCAAAGCCCTGCAAGCATTTGCTATTTTTTCATTTCCTGACAGCAGCCATTCTTTCTAGAGTAAGATGGAATATCAGTATTGTTTTCATCTGCATCTCTGAAATGACAAATGATGTTGAATAATATTTCATATGTGTCTTTGCTGCTTTTACTTCTCTTTAATTAATGTACTGGAAAAACTTGGCTTCAATCTGTACATTTTCCCCCATGCACTAAACTGAAATCCAGGTGGGTTGAAGATATAAGTATTAAAACATAGACACTAAACCTGCTGGGACATAAGATAGGTAGAATTCTTGGAGACATTGGTTGAGGGAAAGACTTAACCTTAGTAGCCTGAGAGCTAGCAGAAAGAGTCAATAATTGGGATCTCATCTTACTAAGAAGCTTCTGCGCAGCAAGAAAATCCACCAATAGAGAAAAAGGACAACCTACAATGTGGAAAACATTTTACCTGTTGTTCCTATCTTGAATCTATGAATAATTTTTTAAAAAAATCCCCCCCAATTTAAAGACTTAATTAAAAAATAAACTGGGTATCTGAAATAACCAGGCATTTTTCAGACAATGAAGTAAGATTTAAAAAAAAGTTACTGTGTAGAGAGTAAAGCAGTATGCTAAAATAACAATGACAGTTAAATATTTTTATTGTAGTGCCTGACACAATAGGAATAAACCTTGATAAAAATGTCAGTGTGAAATAAATATGAGATTGAAAGATGCCTAGAATTAGGTCATAAAAAGATAGGTCGTGGAAAAATTCTGATTTAAATATAACTAGAAATAAATTCTAAGGTCGTGATGAATGACCTGTGACATCATTTGTGGCCGCAAGTGCAAAGTGAAAATGTGGAGGCTTTGTTTAAAAGTTAGTAGGAAGCATCAGGGGTTCAAGTTCAAGAGAGAAATAGGTCATTAAGCCAAGTTCAGAGCCATTATAAGCAGAGAGGTCCGGGGAATTCAAGAAGTCCCAGCCCGCAGTGACATTCATTGCACTGATATAAGCACCAAGTAGCAGCTGGGAGAAGAGGAGAAATCCAAAGAGAGGTCTCTGGGCAGGTATCTCAGGAAGAGGCAATGGTGAGTCTCCTCAGATGTGAAGTCACTTAGAAGCATTTGAATCCTGGGGCAGGACCCCAAACTCTACAGAGATGAATGTTTAACGAGTTGTGAGGGGTGCAGTTGGGGGACTCCAAGGGCAGAGAGTGTCAGCTGAGGATGTACACTTCAGATGAGAAGCAAAGCTATAGAAAGAGGCACAGGATTGGCTCATGTGAAGGGAGAAGCTATTCATGTTACTGAGCATGATCAGATTCTTTGAAAGCTTTCCAGGCAAAGATTTGAACTGGATGGGATGGGAAACTAAGAATTCAAGAGACAAACAGCCACATCTATTCAGTAGGGTAAGTTAGGCAATAGACGAAGTAATAATGGAAGTAAAAAAGGTAAAGGAGGGGAAAAATCCTGGAGAATTTTGTAAAAATGTTAAAGAAAAATATCTTGGGGTCTGGTGATGTAGTTCAGTGATACCACACACCTCCCCGGCAAGCACAAGGTGCTGAGTTCAATCCCTGGTACCACAGAAAAGAAATTAAAAGTAAAGAAAAGAAAGCAAAAGAAAAGAAACCTTGAAGATGATCTATGTATCCATCCACCAATAAGTGAATCATGGAAAAGTGGTATTTATACACAGACTACTATTCTGCCATGAAGCTAAACATGATTCATTTGTAGGAAAATAGATGCCCCTGGAGGCCACAATGTTAAGTGAAGTAACTAAAAAACTCAAGCATAAATATTATATGATTTATTTTCTATGAAAACTCAGTAAGGGAAAAATGAAATTAGAATTAAATAAGGATAAAATGAAAGAGAAAAAATTAAAGAAGTATTGTAGTCATGTGTGGACAGAATATCTAAAAGTGTACTTTGGCTTAGTAAATTTTCTTGCATGATAATATGTTCTCTAACTTATTTTTCTGATTTTCAGTATGATAATTGACTTTATAAGTTCACATAAGAGAAAAAAACTGAATCTGATGCCAGAAAAGCAAAAAGGGGCTGAAGACAGGGGGGGAAAGAAGGGAACTAAAGTGTATTATGTCCATGTGTCAATCTCCTACTATGAATGTAATCGTTTGACACTGTGAACATGTACTTCTAAAAGTCAAAATAAATTAAGTAGCCTATTAAAAATGATAAAGTGTAGACCCTTAGGAGACAAACAGAAAGAATTTCTAGAGTAAATGCATGAGTTCACAGTAAAAAAACATCAGGTATTTCAGAGAAGAGATTCTTGAAAGCTATCATTTTAGCAAAAAAAAAAAACCACAGAGAATGAAAAAAATTATTGAAGTTCAAAGTAGCAAATGTAAGTGAAGAATTAGGCTTTTTCTTCAAATTCAATTTCTATGATCTATACTTATTATTAACTCCACGTGCACACAAGAAAGATCCAATACAGAGGTATTTATGATATGGCCTAAGTCCTAGAAATACCCACTGAGAAGTAATACCAAGTGGGAAATTAAGGACTCATTACTGTCATGCTTATTAATACCACTCCAAGGAAGGAAAGAATGTAGTGAAATATGAGTTCAGGTTTTGTAGTGCTGTGTCTGAAAAATAGCAGCAGTGAGCAACTGAGAAAAGGAAAACTCTGAAGGGCTGTGGTGTCCTCCACAGATCTGTGGACCTGTAGTTGGAGGTGACCCTAGAAATTACATGAAACTACTCAGAGGTAACTTGGGGATGTTCACAGCTTCTGTGAAATGTTAAAATCCGATTGAGAAAGAAGGATAGTCCCACCAGGGGGTAAGGTTCATGAGATAAATATTGGGTCAAAAATTAGGATCTAGCCGGGCTAGATCTAGGTGGCTCACGCCTGTAATCCCAGCACTCGGGAGGCAGAGACAGGAGGATTGCTGAGTTTGAGCCTTGCCTGGGCTACATAGTGAGCTCAGGGCCAGCCTGAACTACAAAGCCAGACCCTGTCTCAAAAAAAAAATTAGGATCTGAATTTACTTAGTCTAGACCAATTTGAAGAAGGGGCAACAGTTGGTTCTTGTCTTGAGAGTTGAGTCCTTCTCACAGTTAAATCTGATTACATTTACTTGAAAGGAGATTTTATAAGAATGATTTGACAGATGTCCTCCAGTTTTGTTCCCTTTTCCCTAAGACGGTCAGAGCTTAGGCTGAACTAGTAATTCTTACTCTTTACAATGTAGAGGTCCACACTTTCCTCTTATTAGAAGTACTCGAATCTAAGTTACGCAAATAGCACATTCTCTGAAGCACTAGGGACAATGCCAAGATCAAAGCCCACATTATTATACTTAAGTGAATTACTTAGCTTAAACTCAAGGTTTTAAAGAACGTTATCATTCAATAGATGATGTACACTTTAAGGAGTGTGAGGTCTGGAGGCTTGGGGACAGAGATAAAAGGTTAAGGAAAGGGAAACCTTAAGTTAAATGAACAGCTCATACTTATTTAGGTATATGTGAGGTCAGGTCTAGTTCAATTTATATGCAAAATGTATATTCCACTGATGCCTACACTAATTAAAGAGCAACTTAATGTTTCTTATTTCTAGCTTTTGCAATTTGTCTTATTCTAACAAGGAAGGCAAGAGAAATCTTCATCCTTTGTATGAATCCAAGTTGCTATAGAAGCCTTTGGCTTTTCTGTATGACTTGTACTTCATCAAAGACTTAAAGTTTCATGACTGCCCCAGGGTAGTACAAATCCGCTGAAAGATATTTCTAATCACAGCCAGTTTTCTGTTTATCCTAGAGGTCACTCATACAGGGGGGCTGCTTTCCTGCTGATAAAACCTACAGGAAACCATCTTGGAAGAAACCGGTATAACTGTGCTGTGAAAAGATTTCCCCAATGAATGTTAGTCAGCCCTAGTGGGATGATCTCAACAAAAATATGGTGAAGAATGAAATTTACTTGACAAAACTGTAACTATTAATTGATTTAGAATGCAAGATAGAATATTTCTATAAAATGATATCAAGGACACACTCAAAAACACCTGAATATCTTAAAGCCTGATGGAAAAATCAATAAGCTATTCTTTGCCAAGTAAAAACAAACCACCTTTTACGATATTTGCAATAATTTGTTTCCAGATAATCCTAAATTTCAGAGCTGTATTAAGAAGGGAATGTGATGAGGGGAAGGAATAAATATGATACAGAAAGAAAATAAAAGAGCATGTATAAAAGGGGGAGGAGGGGGGAGTGGGTAGGGATATGGGTAAAAATGAGAATTAACTTGTGTCATATTCTGGTACAAATTCCCCAATGTTATATGTGATTTTGAGATGTATATAAATTGTACCAATAAAGAATTCAATTTAAAAAAAGAAGGCAACACCTCCTCAGCATACAAACTGGAAAAGTCATATTCAAAGTGGGTAATAATTTTTAATCTTTGATAATATCAGAAATATAGCCGAGATGACCACTAGAGAATGCTGGCTCCAGTTTGCTGTCCTTAGTCACCGCTCACAGGTGGTCACTCTGACCTCTGCGTCTCTCAGTTTCTATCAGTCCATCTTGTTTTTGTCTTATTAATAGTATTTATTAACCACTGGATTTACTAAGCAGCCTCTCTGCTGTCAAATGCCCAGTGTTCACATCAAACGTACACTTGCCTCCTGAATCTAAGATCCTGCAAGCTGATACTGCACAGCTTTGCCTCAAGTTCATCCTGCATGTGCACTGTCTGTGAGGTCCCTCCCTCAACACTACTCTCACCATGGTGCCTTCCTGCATGTTCTTCTGTGTACTTTAATTTTTTTCTAGCTGACTGAGAGTTTAGCAATTATGATATGCAGTCCTTTCAACTGGCAAATAAGAAATCCAGGGCAAGAGAAATAAGGATGACCCAATTTTTTTATACCCAATCAAATTACAGCAGACCTTGATAGCTCAAGTCTTCTAAATATTTTGTACATTGTATGGACTGATGGCCTTTGGTCTACTTTTTTTTTTTCTTGTACCAGGGATCCAACTGAAGACCTTGTGCCTTCCAGGCAGGCACAGAGCCCCTGAGCTACATTCCCAGCCTCTTCTATTGATATAGAATTGAGTGGAAGAATGGAAGTATTGATTATCATTTTATCAATGTACATGTCATAAACATAGTCCTTACCAATGTTCCCTTTTAGAATATTTTCATTACTTTTCAAGCTTAGAACTTAGCAATCGTGTCTTTCTTACATTGTTAATATTTAAGGAAATAGATTTGTATCATCCAGAAGATTTTAAACATTCTGGGACTTGATATCTATTCTTAAACTATTTAAGTCATAAATATTGCCCAGCATATTTTGACATTATGTATGAAAAATTCTTATGCCATTGCTGCCATTTGAATAGGTAAATGTTTCATCATATAAATAAATCAATCTATTCATTTTATAGAGTGTATATATATAGATAGATATCTATCTATATATAATATATATTATATATTTATCATATTATATAGATATGTCTATAATATATATAGATATCTATCTCTATATAATATAGACATATATATCCTAAAACAGACATAGTGAGCAATTTTATAATTTTAAAAGTGTTTTTAAACATTTATAAGATACATTTTGTTAGGTAATTCATTTAACAAAATTTGGAAGGAAATTTTTAAAATATATATATTTTAAGAACACATACATAAGCAAAGTAAGCATAATTTTTGTCAAGTTGGCTAACATCTTTCTTTTTTTAAAGCAAATTTGTAAACTTGAGTACTTGTATATGTGTTAAAAATTTCAACATATAAAACTTTGTTTGCCCCAAATGACTTCAACTTCTGTAGTAACTGCAATCTACCAAGTTATGTGGCTGCATAAGCATAACTTTGCTTTATTCCACTTAGACTCAAGTAGGCTTCTTCATAAGAAAAACAATATTATAATGGAAGTTTGGTAATTTTAGAACAATTTTCTTCCAGCTATTAGAATAAGTTTAAAGCTGCATATTCAACTTTATTGAAAGAAATTGGTTTTATGAATTAAGTTAAAGCCAGGGAAAACATGGGCATGATGAATGATGATTATTCTAGAACTATCAATGTTATAGTATTGTTTATGTCCCCAGATGGGAAAGATAATAATTCTTGTGGAATATGAATAAGTTTTATTTTATTGTACACATAGTCATAGGTACTTATGTATATTGCTATTTAGAATAAAAATTGATATAACATAATATGCACAGTATAATATGCATATCATGTAGATACACATAGCAGTGTCATATGATGAGTAGGTTTTATATATTATGGTATACAGCAATATGTGATACACATAAAAATCTTATAGAATATTTTCCTGAAACTATCTGTATTTTGATAATATTCTAAAGTAGGGATATTACTGTTGCAGTGGGTGGATTATTCTTTTCCCTGCAAAATCACAGGATGATGATGGTGATGATTCAGAATCTCTGATACTATTTGGAAACAAATTGAAGGCAACATTCCCACAAAAATTCAGAAAAATTAAAGATGAATGGAGTGAAGAGATGACATGGTTTTCCTAATAGTGTCTTTGAAATCTTCCAATGTAGTATTATCAACCAATTAAAAAAAATAAAAGTGGACCAAGTGACAATGACCAGGGTAAATAAGGGACAGCCGGAGCAAATACCTTTCTCAGGTTAGCAGAAGACCTCGTTGGGGAACATTCTGGTGTGGAGACTGTTGTCTCAAGAGCAGAAGAGATGCTAAGGTGATTCAAAGCTGCTCTTCATGTACCTACATGCACCCTCTGATACACTCTCAATTCTCTCTAGATCATTCATAATACCAGTGCAACATGTCATGTAAACAGTTGTTATACTGTATGCTTAGTTTGCATTATTTCAATGGTTGTATTGTTGTTTTGCATGGTTAGACATTCTTTTATTTTTTTATTCTGAATATATTGATCCCTGGTTACATGAATTTATAGACTTGGAAACTGATTATGAAGGTCAACTGTTTTCTTACCATCCCTCCCCACCCCCCCATCTCTTGGAATTCATCTCAGTCACACACTGTGACTTCAGATTTTACTATGGAATACTTTGATCAGCATCTTTGTTTGCAAAAACCTTTGAGAACATTTTGGCCCATGAGAAACACTGATGTGATTCTACAGTATGCATCATGCTCTTTGAGCTTCAGGGAAGCTGATGAAGGGGACAGTGACAGGGGGATCCTGCTGGGAGCATGGTGAAGAGTCTGATGAGCACATATCATGCAGTGACAAGGAAAGAAGCAATGATAAATAAGAGATCCACCCTGAAAAACATCAAGCATATCTGCAAGGCTAGTCAACACCTCACCACAAAGCTTCCTGTTTTATATTATCTCAAGGTTGGATCTAATTTGCTCAAGTCTCGACTGGCTGGAAGAAAGAGTCAATAGGACATAGGTGAATATCCCAGAGGGTTAACATGAATTTGCAAACCACAGGTATAAAAATGGATCGAGGGAAAATAAAACTAACCCAGTCTCATCAGATCAAAGAACTCAGAAAACAGGAATTGCAAATATTTCGGGGAAGTAATAAGATAAGACCCATCACGAGGCCGAGGATTAGCTAAAGTGATTTGGGAAGAAACTGAAAATGGAGCCAGGGCTTCAACAGTTCTCTACCTAGAATGAAGACTCTCAATGCTATGGAAGAAGCCTCCATGCAAAGCTAAAGAAGGCAAGATGGAAGAATGTCTGATCACAGTGCTATGAAGTTTCAAATATTCAGTCGAGGAAATATGACTGATATGGGAAAGTTGGAGAGGGAGAGGTAACTAGGTACTATTTGCTTGAATAAATGTTCAAAATTCAGTATATGAAAGTGTAAATAAGCATTCACAATATGTATTGACTGTGAGGAAAGAAAATAAGGGCCAAAATCAAAAACAAGGATCTTTCAAGCAATATATGCAGAAAAAAATCTGATGCCATAAATCCTAGCCCCAGATTTATATACAATGAGACTGAGCAAGTTTCCTAAAACTTCTAACCGTGATGGGAACAGCAAGATTGTTAATCACTAGACAGGAACCTTTTGAGTTAAATACCTGAGTTTTGGGGAAGAAGTGTTTACTGCTAATATACTGTCCCTGTAAATTGTTCTTTTTTTAGATGAAGCTTTCCAGAAAAAAAAATCAAAAAGAATGAATTCAAACTAGCAAAGCCGCCCACTATTATTTTTATTCTCTTCCCCCCAAATGCTCCTTTTTGTAGGGTGCAAGTGAATTTTTACAACAGAAGGTCCGAGAAGATTTCTTCCTGTAAAAGCACTTCCTAGACTGCCTGGGCATAGAAGTGCTTTCAAGACACAGCACACTTTGGCGGTGACTAATACAGTATTGCTTGTCCTATTGGGCTTGCTTCTTTTACTTAGCCCAGAGTAGAACTGATAGCTCTATTTGCCATAAAAGGTGGGGAATGAGATGTGAAATTTGCAATTTGGACTTGCCCCTTTTCATCACTTAGCATTAAGCTGACAGAGTTACAAATAAGCCTGAAGCTGATAGAAAATACCCTGCAGGAGAAAATTTTATTATTCTTTTAAATGCCTTACTAATACTTAATCTGGTGTTATTTTTACAAGAAAATATCTGTTTTTAAGCTTACCATTTTGTTTCATTTCATATTGATTCCAATTTCTTGCTTTTTCTTCGAAATAAAGAATACCTTTACAATTTTTGTTTTTACAAAATCTGCTACAGTAACATTCGTATTCACTTCCAGTATCTGAACTGTAAGCCTGCCTGCAAACACAATTCTCCTTTACCACACTATCCTGGAGAACAACATCACCTTTGATAGCTCTTGGCACATCATGTTATAGAGAAAACAAAATTAAAGACTTCAGTTTTTCCTTCAATTTTCATAACTGTTATAGTTCTCAAGTTATGATAAAAGCCAGATGGATCCGGTTGAGTTTCATACGCTTACATGGCAATTTGCATCACTCTGGCCATTCTCCTATTGTCTTCTTAAAGGAAGGTCTTGTGGGCTCAAATCATACACATCAATACTCTGAGAAGAGGAAGCCAACACTGCTATTTTAATGCATTTTTGCAAGTTAATGTAGCCAAAGCTGAACAACTAGGGTCCTGGGAAAAATACATTTTAATGTCCTGTGCATTCGCTTAGTGACTGATTTTTCTATGCGTTAAACTCCTTTTTTTCGCTCTGCCCATTTTAAATATTGCTGGCCACTGCTCTGCTCTCAGCCTGGGCCACCCACGTCAGCTATGAGATCTTACCTGTAAGGTGACTGTGGATGGCAGAATGCTGCGATTGCATGCGCGGGATCTTGTACAGATATCTGTTCATCAAATTAAGAATGATATTTTATCTAAACAGTTTATATCAGTCTTTTAATAAGATCTATTTTAAGTCCAAAAGTATCACAACGATATCAAGAATTCCACGTTAAAAATTAGGCAAGTGAATCTCAGAAATATTCAGTGTTTGGATAAGGTCACACAGTTAATGAATGAAGGAGGGAATGATTATTGGATGTTCCGTCCCTTAGACTTAATTGTGGTGCACTTCCCATAGCATCAGGCTGGCTTATTTCATAGCAATTTGAGCCACGGTACAGTTTATTTTAAATGTGTACAAAACCTGAATGGTCTAGGGCTTGGAACGCAGCCACTTAGAAGGTAAACCAAGGTCTCGTTTACTCTCCGTTTATATTTTAGAAAATTGTGTTCATTCTGTGAGGCTTGCCACCACGTCTACTTGTGTGTCATCTGGCTTGCAGACATTAGGCAGGAGAAGGGAGTTTTCCACCACAATTGGAGGAAAGAAGGAATAGTTTGATCTTGAATGTAGGAAAGAGATATCCAGGCTGAGATTTCACAGAAGCAAGAGAGAAGTGAGCAAATGGTGCAGATCATTTGAAGCAGGTTTGCATGACTGCAGCCAAGAGGTACTGTCATAGAAGAAAATAAAGTGGTTGTGCATAGAATCAGCTCAGGAAACTGTCAGGATGATATGATTTGAGACACACTAAAAACCATCTATTTGCCTATGAATATGTTTCCCGTTGACCTCCCCACTCTGCTATTACTTATATTTTAGAGTGAGGACATCAAAAGTTTCCATTCACAGCTAAGACTGCTTTCTAGGAGGGATAAAACTTTTATTGTTGGTTTTCTATAGATATAAAATGAAGTGGTTGCCCAAATTAGTGAAGTGTAATATATTCCTGAAAATGTTGTGAGTATGTCAGAATAAGTCATGTAGACATACTCTTTGAAAATCACCTTTCTACTGTGTCTTAGTTAGTTTCTGCCTGCCATTCACAATTTAAAGGAGAAAAGGTTCATTTTACTTCATAGTTTGTTGAACTTTCATCCCACAGTTGACTGGCTCCAACCCAGGGAGGCATGCTGGTGAGGAGTGACTCATGGTATGGCAGGATAAAAGCGGAAAGACAGGCGGAGAAGGAGAGGGAGAGGAGGAGGGGGAGAGAGACTCAGGAGGGAGGGGGATGGACACCTGCAGACCATGGATCCAGGGACTCACCTCCTCCCAACAGCAGAGTTAGCTATACACCACTCAGTGGACTAGTCCTCTGATGAGTATCCAGCCCCAAGATCCAGTAACCTCCCCAAACTCCCTCAATTCATGCATGAGGCTGTTATTTAATTTTTTATTGTAACAAAAGACACACTGCTACTAATCTTCCTGAAAATACTCCCGTCCTCTTTGAATACCATGACTATCCTAGTGGACTGAACCACTTCAAGAATCTTTCACAGTGATTTTGACTTTGAGGAAGAACCTGAAGTCACACGGTGCCAATTCCAGTCCAACGAAGAGGAGGAGCATACGCTTTAGGAGCGTTTTAGGAGCTCACCTTTCCATCTGTCGGCACTTGGCAGCGGCGTTCACAATATTGTTGAACACAACTTGTAAGGACAGAAAGGACACACTGTAGAGTTGCTTCAGAAAGAGGCAGTGTTGTGGGATATGTGTGTTTGAAGGAAGGGAGAGCGTTTTAAGGAGGATTCATTGCAATTTGCCTTTTACCATATTACTTTACATTTAAGTGTTTACCTAGTACATTTTGACTACACCTGTTTGATTTTCCTTTGCCTTTCCAAAGAATAATAACTCGAAATATACAACTAAAAAGTGGTGACCCCAACATATCACGAGAAAGCTCAGCAGACAAGCTGGTTTTTTTTTTTTTTTTTGCCACACACACTTGCTGCTGCTGCCAGAATCTGCTTCCTCTAATTTCACAATCATTAAATGACATGTGTATGTTTACCCTCTGGACAGCACAGGAAAAGAGGACGTGGCACTGTCCCCTCTCTGCTGGCATTCATGGTCTTGCTTTCTCGTGCATTTAACAGTAAATTGAATTCCATTCTCATGTGCAGTCTTCCTCTTCTTTAATTTCACTCTATCCTTCTTTTGTTCTGGCTTGAAATTATGGAGTCTTCTTTGACTTTTCTATTTCCCTTTACTTCTATTTCCCTTTACGTTGTTACATCTAACAGCGAATTTTGTCCGTCCTACCTTCACAATCTGTCCAGGATGCCACAGCTTTTCTCTCACCAGACACCACCAGCATGGTATGACCACCTCAGTTCTGTGTGAGTGTGTGTGTGTGTGTGTTTGTGTCTGTCTGTCTCTCCCCATTGCCCTAGCTTCCAGGCAGGCTTTCTCCTTTAATGCTTGTTCCTCCAGTGTCTTTTGACTATATTACACTCAGAATGAGCCTTTTACAAATGGGCTTGGCAAGGTGTTTTATTCCCCCTGCTGAAAACTGGTGAATGGTTCCCACATCATTCATGAAAAATACAAAATTCTGAGCCAAGGGTGGAGGCTCTACCCACACGCCCTCCTGCCCCTTAGATTACTGCTTCGGTTCCTCTCACTGCACTGTCTCCTTCACCTGAAGTAGCCACACTAGCTTTTCTCTGGGGCTGAAACATGTCCAACAAACATCTGCATTTCTTGCTTCCTCTTGCTCCATATTTCTTACTCCATCTGACAAATGCCATTGATTTATGATTATTCATTTTATTGGGTATTATTTGTTTTTGTTACTACAGTGTAAGTTGAATGAGGTCCCTCATTTTGTCTATTTTATTTCAAGCTATAACTTCATCTCCCAGGAACTGCTTCACACAGATAGATGTAAGGGTACCATGAAGGTGGGTAGGATCTGTGATTTGGATGGCAAGTTCGAAGGTCAAAGAGCCATTTCTTCCCACTCTGATGGTTCCATTTTCATTTGGGAGGGAAAACCAAAAATATTGGTTTTTAGGTGCTAACCCCTAACTTTAACATTGAGAAAAAATTTCATTTTTTTCTCTTAGTATTATTTTCATTTTAGTTCTTAAAACCAAACCAAACATGCCAACAGGGAAGATTTGACCCCAGTTTATAATTCTGCCACTCCCTCCTGAGCTTCTGAGATATTCTTTATCTTTTTGGTTCTATAGTCAAAGATTCTTCCTAAGATTCACTTAGTGAATCATAGTTATTTTCAAGAAATTGTAAAATTTCTAAGAGCCAATGTTTTCAGTTATCCTTGGAGAAAGATTATATCAGTTCTGGGAATTCTTTCTCCATTAAGAGAGGTGAGAGAGCCATTTAAATGATTAAAAGAGTTCTGAAAACCATTGTTTTAATTACTGGATGGTATGAAAATAACAGCATTTTTTTTTGTTTTGTGTCCTTATAGAATAAGATTTCCTACATTTTCCTCAAGAATTCTGTCAATAATGTAGTAGATTTCACATCGTTTTATTTTTTTCTCAAATATAATTTCTTTATATCTGACAAATTTTGTATTTGTGCTTTATATTTTTCAAACGCATTTATGCCACTGTCAATTTAACATGAACTTAACTGATCTTCTTGCTCATATAAATTCCATAAGAATTTTTCTACAAGGATGATTGCATTTTATAAACATATTATAAACAATAAGTGAATCTAATTTTTTAATGAGTGTTTGTTCCATGGGAGATAAAATGTTACAACATCAGTTTGGCACTCATTTGGGCACAGGGCACTTCTCTGAAGAAAAGAAATACCGATCGGAATAAAAAAATTAATCTGCTACTATTTCACAGGCCAAAAAAAAAATGCCTCTCAGAACATGGGCATGGAATGTGTTAATTGGGTATAGATTTTTGACACAGAAAATCCACAGGGGCAAATATTAATAAAAAGTAAAAAAAAAAAACTTTAGCAGATCAGTGCTTATAACCACTTTACATTTCCTATATTTTACAGTTTGATCATACAAATATTTCAAATGTGTCCAGTTTAAAATTTATTACATTAGTCAACCTTCCAGCATTATGACAAAGGACCTGAGATAAACAAATTATAGGAGACTTATGGTTTCAGAGGACTGAGTTTATAGAAGCTGGTCACTGAGTTTGGGTCCATCAGAAGCCAGTATATCGCAGTAAAGTACAAGTCAGTGGAAACTTTGCATCTCATGGTGGCCAGGAAACAAAGAGAAAAAGGAGAGTCTGGGTTTTCCCTATACCCTTGTAGGCCACACCCTCACGGGCTTAACTTCCTTGCACACTTCACCACCTTCTACAATTTTCACCATCTTCCAGTAACTCCACAGGGATAGACAAAGCCTTTAAAACATGAACACACTGGAAAGACACTTATCCAAACTCTACATTCATCATACAATGTTTGCGCTATTTTTAAAAATTGTTTACCTCATAATAAGATGTTTACTCTTTAATGTCTAGTTCTTTCTTAAACATCTAAGAAAGGAAGATTTTAAATACTATGATTACTTTGTGAGCTTGTTGTCAGTCATTGTTCATTGTCTTTTAAAACAAAATTAAAATTATAATTTGTAGAAATTATAATCAAAGAAGAATTAACGGTAAAAGCTTATAAACACTGTAGGATTGTTATAAAAATCTGAGCTTATAGCAGACCTCTGATGTAGATCAATGATTATGAAGCTTTAGCATACATCGTCATCACCTGGAGAGTTTCTTTCATAGCTTGCTGAACTCCAGAATTTGTGTCTCTGATAAGTTTCCAGGTTATAGTTGGTGCTGCTGGTCCAGGAGCATCTTTTCAACAGCCCTCTTTTTCAGGTCTTTTAAAACACAATCGAATGCAAGAAAAATTCTTGAGTTCAGTAAGTGGCTTACTCTTTTAAGTTTTAGTTTCCTACCAGCAAATAAACTAGTTTAAATGGTTCACAATCTTTTAATATTCTATTTAATCATAGATGGTGCAAAAGACTCAAAGAAATTTCAGTGGTTTAAGGCTATTTATTTTATTGGTGACAATTTTTTTAAGAGATAGAACAAAGCATTCTTTCTAATCAGAGTGCAAAGTTTTACAATCTGGATCTTGTCAGTTTTGCTCTTGTGATGAATCTGTGACAGAAGTAGGGACGAGGGAGTACAGTGATGTAACTGTATTGGTCCCAAATCTCAAATATCATTATTCCTACAAAGACTTAGCAAGGAGAATGAAAAGGGGTGAGAAATAATTGAAAAAGAAAAAAAATAAAATAGAGCTTTTGCAAATGGGAAGGGGACCAAAGGAGCAGGAAGTGGAGGGGTAGAGGGAAAGATGAACTAAAATATATATATATTTTTTATAAAAATGAATGAAAGTATATATATATATATATAGTATATACTATATATATGTATATAAAGTATATATATATATATTTAGTTCACTTTTTCCTCTACCCCTATATAGTATATATAGTATATATATAGCATATACTATATATATAGTATATATACTCATTCCCCACAATTAATGCAATCATGATGTACCACAAATGTGTACTAATAAAAAAGTGAATGCCAAATATAAAACTCAGTCATTCTAGAAGTTAAAAGTGAATGTGGAAGTAGAAAGGAAACATTTTAGATCATAAAGAAAGTAAAATATGTAATGTCAATACTGGTTTTGAAAATCCTTTGCTATTATTAAATAACCTCAAGTTACCTGACTCTTAGAGTTTGAGAAGCTCAAATTCTGCTTTCCCTCTTTCTTTTAAATTTTTCATTTTCATTTTAGTTTTTCTTTGCTTGACAAGGAAACAGACCAGAGAAAAGATACTGCTCTCCTCTGTTGTATATATTTCGATATGAAAAGTGTGAGTGAGGCTGGAGATTTAGCTCAGTGCTTCTAGCGCCTGCCTAGCAAGTGCAAGATCCCTGGTTCAATCCCCAGTAACCACATACAACAATACCGGGTATGGTGACTCACACCTGCCAGCAATCAGTACCACATACCACAGTGCCAGGCATGGTGGCTCAAATTTATGCTTTTTTTTTTTTTTTGAGACAGGGTCTCACTTTGTAGTTCAGGCTGGCTCTGAGCTCACTATGTAGCCCAGGCAAGCCTCGAACTCAGCAATCCTCCTGCCTCTGCCTCCCGGGTGCTGGGATGACAGGTGTGAGCCACCACGCCCGGCTGGCTCGAATTTATAATCCCAGCACTTGGCAGGCAGAGGCAGGAGGATTGTTGAGTTTGAGTCTTGCTTGGGCTACACAGAGAGCTCAGGGCCAACCTGAACTGCAAAGCGAGACCCAGTCTCAAAAACAAAACAGAACAAAACAAAAAACAACAAAAAAGTGTGAGTGAATAGGATGAGATACTACAGAATTTCTAGCAGAGACGATCAAAAAATGATTCACTAGAAAGTAAGACTTCTGTTAGTTTTTGATTCAATGATAGAATTTAGATATGTTGTCTAGAGGAAAAGGGATCTTTAAGAAAAACAGAGTATTAGCAAGGGCAAGGGTGTTGGAAACTGATACACATAAATGGTGGGTAGCCATGTTTTTTGTTTGGACAGAAGGCTTAAATGAGAGCAAAGTGAATTCCTTTGCCTTGAAAATAAAGTTGTCAGGCAGATTGATTCATTCATTTGTGGAGACCAGGTCAAATTGTTTGTGGATGTTGGGACCAGGTGATTATTTACAATTCAGCAAGCAAACCTCTCATCACCCATGGCTGAGCACATTAAGAAAATGGAATTCAGTTTCTTCAGAGGTTTGTTTTGGATTTCCTGTATTAACCTTTGTTCCTTCCTGTGCCATATTATGACTGCAATTTTGCATGACATATTAGGAGGAACAATCACTTGAAACGACTGAAGTTAATAGGAACTTAAAAACCTACAGATAGAAAAATAAGGCATTTTTATGCCAAGCATGGGGCCATGAATCAGCAGTGCTTTCCTATCCCAGCACTGTATGCAGGATCAGGTGAAGTAGTAGCGCCGGAACCACTGAGCTAAATCTCTGGCCTCACTCACACTTTTCATATCGAAAAGACACAGTTTTGTTCACAGTGTAGGACAAAAGACAGCCCGATGTGGATGCAGAGAGCGTGAGAACTGATGTGGAACTCTCTGGTTAATGTCCATAGCAGTGACACATAAAATGTTTTCACATCAATAAAAGGATAAAATATATCTGGTTTTTCCCAGAGTGTAAATGCTGTCACTTTTGACCATATATTGTATTTATAACCCATTGTTATTTTACTATATCTTATACAGAAAAGCTCAGCTAAATAATTATTCCAGATATTACACATGTATACATGTGTATGTCACAAATATGTGTGTCAATGTGAATTAGAAGGATTGCACCTAAATAAACAGGTTAGCAGAATTACTTACATAATGCAGTTTTCCACAGATTTATTTCTGTCTCTATATGATATGCCATACCTCCTACCATTCTAAATGTGCTGTTCTGTTTTTAATTAGAATAAATTACATTTAATCTCATGCATAGAATATTGAAGTTATGACATTTAAGTGTAAAGGAAAAGGGAGGCAAAACAAAAGATGGAAATGATTTTCTGAAATAATATGCTCTCACATGTTAAGTGTGCAAAAGGGTCTTGCAGTTTTATTCTCATGGCCTGATCTTTGATATTCTCTCCTTCGTCATCACAGTATTCAATGTCTTGGAGTGTAGAAGGCTTTCAGCTCTGAAGTTCTGAGTGAAGTAACCTTGTGGTGGGTCTTAAAACCATAACAAACAAGGTTGTGTGTGTGTGTGTGTGTGTGTGTGTGTGTGTGTGTGGTACCGGGGATCAAATTAGGGTCCTTGTACATCCAAGTTTGGTGAGGTGCCACTTGAGCTAGATCCCCAGCTAGTGACAGGTTTTTAAAGTTGTATTAACAGTCCAAAAATGAGGGACGCCAGGTGGGAGAACGAGAATGGAAGGGGACACAAAGTAGACCTCTGGGGAGGCCACGCGCAATCTGGCCACTGGAACTGCATAGAGAGGAAACTAGGCATCATCTCAATTTGCCTAAATACTGCAGGATGATGCCTAATGTGTTTTCGCTGTTTGTCAGCACGGCCTTTACATTCCGGGATGTGTGTGGTTCCGATAATGATAATCAAGTCTGTGGTCATTCTAGTCAGAGAAAATTCGAGAGGGAAGCACTGCCGCTGCGGCCTGGCTCCCTGGCTGGGGCACACCCAAAGCAAGCAAAACATCCCGAGCAGAGCGTCACCCTCCAGCCATTCACAGATTCTCTCTCTGATGTATCTCAAGACATGAGTTAAATGTCTAAGGATACGAAAGAAATGAAAAACTGCAGACAATCCTGCCCACCCTGGGAGCTTGGAGCTCCCTGAGCAGCTCGGCTCTTGTTAAAGCTGCACTGGTTTCTCCAGCTCACTTTTCAATTCGCCTGATTTCCCACAGCTCTGCTTCCCATCTGTGCTCCAGCCAGTTGCACAGCCGGGGAGAAAGTAAACTCGAGATTGCTGCAGCGACACTCACGATGAGGAACTCTAATGAGATGTGCTGCTACATGGAACAAGCAACCCTGAGTCGGAAAGAAAACCTAGACACACCTTGCCTCACTCCCACTGGTGCGTGTGTGGCGAGGGGCACCCGATCCAGTGGCAGTCATTCCTCTTGGACCCGAGGGTGGCAAGGAACTCCCAGAGCGAAGGATCACAGAGGGAAGGAGTTAGACAGGGCTTAGGTTTAATGGTCTCAGACCTGTCTCTGACGGTAAGACTTCAATAACAAATTTCATAGAAGAAATACATCACTGAATCTTCATCTCAGTTGACCTGTATTTTAATGTGTTCTTGAAAGGA
>PVIC010019920.1:0-30055 GCA_004025085.1 Thryonomys swinderianus | reverse complement strand
ACCACGCCCAGCACTGTGGTATGTGGTATTGATTGCTGGTGGGTGTGAGACACCACGCCTAGCATTGTATGTGATTACCGGGATCGAACTCAGGACGTTTTGCTGGCGAGGCAGGCGCCGGTACCACTGAGCTAAATCTCTGGCCAGATTTTAAGGATTTTCGTGCACATTTTATTGTGCCTCAGATTTAAGCACTCCAGACCCTTATGTATGTTGTTTTTAACAACATAGTGACAGTTACTGATATTTCCTCAGCACTTATATTAAACATATTCTTTATATCAGTGTTAACTCTTACACTTTCCCATGAGTGATAATTATTGTTATTCCTTACAATGCAATAGAAAAAAGGCAAAAATGATAAATCAGTTTGCCCCATGCCGAAAGTTTTCCTCTTTTCTTTTCTTTATTTTAGTTTTCTCCTTTTTTTTTTTTTTTTTAACAAAGACTCTTGTGGGCCGGAGGGTTAGCTCAGTGGTTCCGACATCTGCCACGCAAGCGCAAGGACCTGAGTTCGATCCCCGGTAACCACATATAATGCTGGGCGTGGAGACACGGCCACCAACAATCAACACTGCATACCACAGTGCTGGACGTGGTGGCTCACGCCTGTAATCCCAGCACTCGGGAGGCAGAGACAGGAGGATTGCTGAGTTCGCGGCGGCTTGCCTGGGCACCATAGTGAGCTCAGGGCCAGCCTGAACTACAAAGTGAGACCCTGTCTCCAAAAAGCAAAAAAAAAAAAAAGTTAAAGGAATGACTCCCAGGTGTGACCAGATATAAGAAATGGTTGAGATCATTCATTAACAAGGATGTTTAGTATGAAAAATGAACCTGCAAGATACAAGTGACAGTGATAAACAGAACAAAATAATATAGAATAGAAAACACAGCACATGAAAACCAGATGGATCATGTAACACTTTAAAAAGTACTAAAAATTTTGGAAAAGAAACCTGTTCATATCAAATGTGCTTACTTACATTTCAAACTTCAGTTAGTCGCCCCCAAATTCCACAGGCCTGTCACACCTCTTACAAAGTGCTCACAGTAATCATAATGTTTATAGATGAAATAGGAAATAATTTGGATTGCCAAGTCTGTCTGTAGAACTGGTAAAAAAGCCCAGCATCATAAGAGCATGGTGTGCATGTAATGGCTCTTTGAGGTCAACTGGAGTTGAAGAGCCCCACTTCTAGGAATACCTGAGTGTTTACAATGGCCCTATGTACACTCAGAGAAATTTGTATTATACTTAGGAAACTTCATGTGTGGGCATGCATTTTGTGCTTGATATGGTATCACTGTTTCTGGAATATTAAGTCATTGGGAAGTGAATGTAAACATGCTACAAATCACCTCACTCTGAAATCCACTTAAAATAATATGAGCAGTGTTTCAATTAGGTATTTTTCAAACATGCACCCTCTGAGGGAAGTCTGTCTCAGAAAGAAAATGACTTGTATTTTGTTTTAAACTGTGACCTAATTAAGCAGAGGACATATATAAAAAATACTTATATTTTAACTACAGGATGGAAGACAGCAGATCATTTAATTACATGGTTAAGAAATTAGATTGATTGATTTTTTTTTTTTTTTTTTTGAGACAGGGTCTCACTTTGTAGTTCAGGCTGGGCCTGAGCTCCTTATGAAGCCCATGCAAACCTCAAACTCAGCAATCCTCTTGCCTCTGCCTCTCGAGTGCTGGGATGACAGGCATGAGCCACCATGCCCGGCACTGTGGTATGTGGTATTAATTGCTGGTGGGCGTGAGTCACTATGCCCAGCATTGTATGTGGTTACAGGGATTGAACTCAAGACCTTGCACCTACAAGGCAGGCACCGGAACCACTGAGCTAAATCTCCGGCTCAGAGTGATTGATTTTTTTGAGATAGGGTCTCACTTTGTAGTTCAGGCTATCTCAGCTCATGTATCCCAGGGAAGCCTCGAACTCAGCAATCCTCCTGCTTCTGCCTCCCTCGTGCTAGGATTACAGGCATGAGCCACCACACCCAGCACTGTGGTATGTGGTACCGATTGGTGGTGGGCATGAGTCAACATGCCCAGCATTGTATGTGGTTGCCGGATTGAACTCAGGACCTTGTACTTTTGAGGCAGGCGATAGAACCACTGAGGTAACTCTCCAGCCCTAGATTTAGTCATTTTAAGAGAAGGCTAAAAAACTAAAAATCCTTGTTTGATAAGAGGCAGATGAAAAGTATTATAGAGTTTGTTTGTCATTCATTTGGTACAGCTACTCCATTCTATCATTTAAGCAGGAAGATGGGTATAGACAACATATACAAAAATGGACATGGCTGAATTCTGATAGAACTTCATTCTTGAAACCAGATAGTAATCTATAGACCAAGCACTATTGTAAGGCATTTCTAATTGTGTGTGTGTGTGTGTGTGTGTGTGTGTGTGTGTGTGTGTGTTGTGCTGGGGGTCAAAGCCAGGGCTGGTGCATACTAGGCTAGCCTTTTACACTCACAGTGCCAGTTGAAACAATGTTTTTTTGTGTGTTTGTTTGCTTTGTTTTGTTTTTGAGACAGGGTCTCATTTTGTATTTGGGGCTGGCCCTGAGTTCACTATGTAGCCCAAGCTAGCCTTGAACTCAGCAGTCCTCTTGCCTCTGTCTCCCAAGTGCTACGATTACAGGCATGAGCCACCTCGCCCAGCATTGCAGTGTGTGGTATTGATTGCTGGTGGGTATGAGTCATCACATCCAGTATTGTTGTATGTGGTACTGGAGATTGAAGCAGGGACCTTGTACTTGCTAAGTAAGCACTGGAACAACTGAACTAAATCTCTAGCCCTGAAACATTTTTTTTTTAATTTTCATTTATGTTTTTGTAAGGAAGTTGGACCATATAATTATAAGCCTTTTTCTAACACAATAAAATATGATTGTAAATAATTTCAATAGTATATTTGGGGAAGTATAAAGTTGTCATCTAATGAAGTAATTATAATTAAGATTATTTTTACTAGAGGACAATTTTTTTCTAGTTTTTAAACAAAGTGAACTGTGGAAATCTTTGAAATAAAGTGATAGTCTGATAAAGACTAGAGATACTTCATTTCATGTTAAAATTTAATTTAAAATATAAACATGAATAAAGACACTTTGTTTTATTTTAAATTCAGATATGAGTGCCTGCCTAAAAGATACTATTTCCAAAGTACCATACATTTTAAATGTGATACTTACTCTTATATTTTAGAGAGAAAATGATAAAATTCTAATACAAATGATAAAATTGAATACAAATTTGATTAATATTTAACTTTTCCCTGTAATGTGAGAATATATTATAGTCAGCTTCCAGTGGTAAATTCAGCAATATTTTATATTATATCCTATTTTTAACTTACTGTAATTGTCCTATCAACTAATTTTTGTTTTGCAATCTGAAATGCAAGTCCAAAAGTCAATTTTTAAAATTGTTTATATTTTTAAATGAATATTAGTAAATTAACTTATAAGTCTATATAAAATTTTGGGAACCACACAATACCCCCAAGCTATTTGTTATTATAAAATTTGTGGGTTAATCATCTTCCTGGCTGATTTGTTTATATTTATAAATAATTTAAATTTATCTATGCTTGTCAATATTTGCAGGAAGTAAAAATATAAACATGTATAAGTACAGTTCATTTTGAATTCAGTCTTTATTAAATATGGGAATTGGAATGCAGTTACTAAAAAGGTAAAAATCAAAAAGGTTGATAAATAGCACAAGAGAAATGGAATTTATTTTTATTTCCAATACATAGCCATATATAACTAGTAATTTAATTTATTTCTTGCTTATTTAATATTTAAATGTACAGGATGAGTGAATTTTTTAACCAAAACTATGGCACACAGAAAAGATTAATTTTAATCTATTTTGAGAAAATTAAACTTACTCTATTTAACATTTGGTTCACCTTTTAAATTTTTTTTAGGGATGGTAAATTTACATAATGACTGACTGAAGGTAAAAATCTTAAATTTCTCTTGCATTTGTAAGGTAAGTGTTCAAAAGTGCCTATTTTGACAATTTTCTTGAGTATAATGATAGTAAGTAATCATACGGTTAAGCCTATAGCATGCATTAGACTACTTGATAATAAGTGGCCATTATTACCTTGTTATATTATTAGTCAAAGGAAAAAATTGGTTATTAGAGTTATACTGTTCAGCATGTTAAAATAATTTAACAAGAAAGTATAGAAAGACAAAAGTGCAGACACTTTCAAGACTTTATTAGGCATGATAATAGTCTATTTTTGCTTAGTATGCAGCAATAATTTTTAAAAGTGTTTTCAAGGAAGTTACAGCCGTTTCTCATCAACTCATTTCCCAAATTATTGAAATTGCATAGTATTTTTTTGTGTGTGTGATTATGTTAAAAAGAGCCCACAACAGACTGGTGCTAGCAGACTCTAGCAAATGTCATTTCTCTAAAATGCACTGGTAGATGAGTAACTGTCAAAGTCACTTAACTGCATTTTTGTTTAAAAACATAAGGACAGGGCCGGAGGGTTAGCTCAGTGGTTCCGGCGCCTGCCTCGCAAGTGCAAGATCCCTAGTAACCACATAAAACAATACTGGGTGTGGTGACTCACGCCCACCAGCAATCAGTACCACACACCACAGTGCCGGGTGTGGTGGCTCATGCCTGTCATCCTAGCACTTGTGGAAGCAGACAGGAGGATTGCTGAGTTCCAGGCTTGCCTGGGCTACATAGTGAGCTCAGGGCCAGCCTGAACTACAAAGCAAGACCCTGTCTTAAAAAAAAAAAAGACAAAGCGAGCTGAGGAGATTGTTCAGAAACCAGACTTTAGTCTGAGAGACAGCAAAAAGCAGAAAGTTGCATGCAAGAGCCTCGTGCCCCACTCCTGGAATGAAAAGAAAAAAAGAGATCATTGGATAGGGCTGAGTTGGAGGCTTTGTTCCACTGAAAAAATGAAGGAGTTGAGTATTTTGGAGACAGTGACCTTAAATATTCTTTTGTTTCTTTCTTAAAGTGTCAAATAATAGCCTAACTCTGCACTATTGCCATGGAGAGATCATAACTAAAATTCAGTAGTGTCTTGGTGGTCTCTGGCATTCTAGATGTAGCAAACATAAAAGAAATGAGGAGCAAGCTCTATTTGTAGACAGAAAATAAATAAAATTCATCTTACCTTTTGATGATGCTAATTCTCTTTGTTCTTGTCTAGAACAATTTTCTTCATTTTTTTAAATTACATAATTATGATCTGTCACATAAGTTATTACCGGTATCCATGCCATTTATAAAAAGCTGATATTTGCAGATTTTAATATATAGGTAGATCATCTAAAATAATCTAAATCATTTTCCTTGATCAGTGGGCATAGAATACTGACATGTTACAGAATGCAGTTTTTCTATCCTCCTTTTTTTTAATGTAAGTAAAAGAATACCAGCCTTTGCTCAATGCAGTGAGAATATGCTATGATTTTGTTATGACTTTAGTAACAAAACACAAATGTCTAGTACACTGCACTTGTACAAAATGTATTATTTTGAAAACCATTGATAAATATAGTTATTGCCATACTTCGTGCACTTTAAAAATTCTAAAGCCATAGGTGCTGTCAGATAACTTTGTAAGTAGTGGCTTAAAGGGCTGTTGCTTGCTTCAGCAATGTAGAAACATCCACACTATATATTCTGTCGAAGGGAAAGCTAGTGGAAGCATTGTCGGTTTGAAAGGCTTAAAATGAATTATTTGCCTGTTAACACTCCCTTGTGTTCAGTGTGCTGCGAAAAGAATACTTGTTATCATGGTGAAAAGCAGTGCTTTTGAATTAAGGGAAAAGTTCAACTTGCATTATTTTCAGCCCTTTGTGTACAGTGGATTTTTGGCCTCAAATTCAATGGGATTTTTTTTTTCAAAACTTCACTCTCCTGTGCTGAATACAATATTTATGTTTAACCAAAATGATACCGATACCATTTAACACCATATGTGCAGCCACTTATTTTTATACAAATTCTATTTTGCTTCTCATATATCAGCTCCAAATTTGTGAGTTATGCTGATGTTTTAGGGATGACTTTGAAGAGCTGAAAATTCCATTTTCATTTGTCCTTATTAATGCCTCTTCTGTATACATCTGTGATTAAAATCTTGTCATGTTTATAATACAGCCAGTGGGAGGTCCTATTTGCAGTTGACATACCTGTGCTGTACTCTCTAGTTTGTTGCAACTATGTACCCACAATGTTGAAAGCTGATAAATGCAACACACACAGTCATATATAATTATTGAGGGAAGTGCTTCTAATCCAGTCCAAAATATTACACCTTTTCTCCCTCTGGGTTTAATCTTCTGTCCCATCCAGAATAGTTTTCATTTCAAATAAAGCAATTTTCAACTTGAAAAATTCCATTTGAAACTTTTTAACATTCTCTTTCTTTCCTTCAGCGTCAAGCTTAAGGAGAAGTGAGGGAGATATTTAGGGTACAAAATGGGTTTGCTCTCCATACACTAGTTTTACATCCCTGAGCATATTTTTCTTAACAGGGTTTTAAGGGCCTTCTTAAATTTCACCATCTTTTTCTCCCCCAGCACTGGCTTTATTGAGATATTTTTCTAATAACTGTGGGTTCTATTTTCTCCAGTTATCACCCGCCATATTAGACCTGACCAGATCTCGGATTACGTGACTTTTAGTGTCAGATTTGTTTATCTATCTTTTTTTTTTTTTTTTTTTTTTTTTTTTTTTTTTTTTTTTTTTTTTTTTTTTTTTTTGAGACAGGGTCTCACTTTGTAGTTCAGGCTGGCCCTGCACTCACTATGTAGCCCAAGCAAGCCTGGAACTCAGCAATCCCCCTGTCTCTGCCTCCCGAGTGCTGGGACTAAAGGCGTGAGCCACCACGCCTGGCACGGTGGTATGTGGTATTGATGGCTGGTGGGCTTGAGTCTCTACACCCAGCATTGTATGTGGTTACCGGGGATCAAACGCAGGACCTTGTGCTTGTAAGGCGGGCACCGGAACACTGAGCTAACCCTACGGCCCTGTTTATCTATCTTCTCAGCTGAGGACACCAGTGCAGTGAATTCATCTAGAGGGCTGAGTAGTAGACTCAGGCTCACTGGATTTCCTGTCAGAAAGGAAACAGGAGAGCGAGGCGACTGAAAAAAAAAACAGCCATTCACAATTGCTTTGTATTATGTCTCCACACCAGTCATGCTGGAAATGCCAGAGCCACTTGGTGTGTCAAAATCGTTTCCCTTTATAGAAAATTTTCTGAATTTTCCATGACACTTTGATGAGCAGTATAAAATCATCCTGGTTAATTAAGCATCAAGGTTATCGCTTCCATATTTAATGATTGCAGAATGTGATACCAAAATCAGAGATAGAATTCTAGAAACATACATTTGAATACTACGCATGATGGTGAAAAACTGCCCACAGAATCAAGCTTCCTTATGCTCACATTTAACTTCTCTTTTCCTTTTGCAGGGATATGTTTGAAGATGAGTGTTCTGTTTGTTTATTTGTTTTTCTTAGAATGGATTAGAAATGAGAGTCAAAATGATGAGATCTTTAATTTTTTTTAGCCCTCATTATATATAAGTCCAAGAATCATTTTAAAATTTACCATACTTTTGTTTTGTTAGTATCGTACGATGACCATTATTATCCTTTACTTATTATCGTAAAAATTAAAAATAAATTATACACTGTACTTGAGAAATTTTAATCTATTACTGCATATATTCTGGCAGGAGCATACACAGTCATTCTCAGATACTGACAATTTCACATTATAGGCCTTCTGAGCCTTCACAATATTGTTTCTTCCAAATAGAAAATCTATTTTATACAAGCTATTTTCTAAATTTAAAACTTTAACTTTCCTGAAGATAAATCCTACTTCTCCATGATGCCACGTTTGTTTTCTCCATTAAAAAGAGTGCTACTCCTTTGCAATAAATGCAGTGTGAAATCTTTATTTAAAATATTTTATGACTGAGTAAAATAGGAGTTACACATGTGAAAAATAATCTCTAAGAGAAATGGAAGTTGGGCTAAATATTTCACATTTAAATTGACTGTCTTACAGAACTATTGCTTGGGGTTGCTTATGCGGTTAAATAGATCTTTACATCGCAAATATATTTGTATTCTTGTAATCTATCCAAATAAATATGGGTTTTCTAAGTAGGTTTTATGTTTTGGCTTGGTCTTTCTTTCCCTCTCTCTCTCTCTCTCTCTTTTTTTTTTAATGGTCTAGCTATGTAGACCAGGCTGGCCTTGAACTCTCAGCAGTCCTCCTGCTTTAGCCTCCAGAGAGTTGGGATTATACGTGTTCAACACCACACCTGGCATGCTTTGCTATTTTTTTTTCTTAAAGACAAACTCAGAAACATTTTTATTGACAGTATTCCATGAAAGAATTTGCACCTTTATAGTTATTTTGTTTGTACAGAAAATATATGTATTTTGGGTAGTATCATTTAGCTTTTTAAATTTACCTACAATAAGATGAATCTTTTGGAAGTATGTATAATTGTACAAAATGTTATACACAGTTTCATGAAGCAGGATACTCAGCAGTTCTGTCCCCTCAAAAATCTTTCCTTTTGTTCTTTCTAGTCATACCACACTGTTCCATACCTTTAACCACTGATCACAGTATATATTATATATAATATTATATATTATATAATATATTGGCATTATATATTATATATAATATATATTATATTTAATATATGGTTTTATTCTTTTTTATATATAAGACCATGGTGTTTGGCAAAGAAAGCTGCTGTAAATATTTGCACACACTTGTCTTGTATATGTGAGAAGTCTTCACTTAATAGCATAAAGTATTGATTGGAGAGTGTTGGGATCATATAATAAACTTATGTTTACCTTTATGAGAAGGAAATTGATTTCCAGTACAGCTGCACCTTTTTCATTCTCAAATAGATTTATAGAATTCTAGTTGTTCCATATTTTCATTAGCATTTAGCATTATTAATTTTTATTATTTTTACAATGTTACCTCATTTAATAGGTATATTCTCATACTTTGTTATAGTGATAATCAATGTTTTCCTGATTGGTAAATACAGTGAATACTTTTTCACATAATCATCAATGTATTCCATCTGGTAAAATGTTCATCTTTTTTAAATATTTAGTTTTGAGAATTATTTCTATATTTTGTTAAACTATAAAATTTTTCCCAATTCTCATAGCATATATTTAAATATTTTAACATTGTCTTTGGCAAAACTAATATTCATTTTTTTCACCCTAAATGTGTGTGGGTGCCAGGTCTCCAAGCTGTTTAACATGAGCTCATAAAGATTTCCTGCTAATTTTCTTTCTAAACTAGTGTAGTTTTGTATATCATATTTATATTTGTCTCCTACATTTCAGTGTGGGTGCGTGTGTGTGTGCACATGCTTGTATGTGTGAAAAGTGAAGTGTAGACAACTGCTGTCTGTGCACTTTTGTTAAAAATCAGCTGTGCACACTTGTGCACGTCTGTTGTGAGCAGCATCCTCTATTTGGTCTATTGATAAGCCCATTACTTTAACAATATCTTAATCAGTATGATTTCAATAGTAATAAGACTTAAACTAGGGCAGTGTGACACTTTCATTTTGATTCTCTTTCAAAATTGTTTCTGTTATTAGAGTTTCTTTGCATTTCCTAATTAAATTAAGAATCATCTTGCTTTTATTTACAGAAAACTCTGCTAGCAGTTTGAAAGGAATGATAACATATGTAAAGATTGGGGAATAACATTGTTATTATGCTGAGCCTTCCAATTCAAACAAAAGGGATTGCTCTCCATTTCATTAGGTTTTTAAGATTTATGTCATTTTTCTTATAATGTCCAGCATAGAAATCTCATATAAATTTGTAAATATATATTTATTTATTGAATGTTTAATGTATGAAGTTAATGGAAGTGAATTGCTTTAATGTTTTCTAATAGTTCATCTAGAAATTAGAAATATAATTGATTCTTTCTTATGGCTCAAAAGTAGCAACTGGTGATTTAACTCATTCATTCATTCTAGAAAGTTTTGTTTCCTTTGATTTTTTTACTAATTTCACTGGAGAACAATATTCATAAATATAATGATATTATCCGTGCACATTTCCCTTCTCACTGCACACCCCTGACTCCTTTTCCTGCCTTACTGAACTTACTGAGCTGCCTTTGCAAGGATGTGAACAGTGGTAAAGTTTGACCTTCTGAGCTGGGACGAACTGTTCCAATGTTTTTCGTTAGGTAGGAGGCCACCTCTAGCTATTTTTCCTTTTGGAATATATTCCTTATACAGTTGAAACATTTTTCTTCTATTCTTACTTACTTCTCTTCTTGTTTGCCATCAATGAGGGTTGTTGAATTTTGTTAAATGTTTAATACATCTAAAAAATTCATTTTTGATGTTGTGAGAATAAAAATTTTATTTACATTTTTAACGATCTATTTTTAAGTATTCACTTTAAGGCTCATGCAAGTGGGCTTATTAAATCAATTTACTTTCATAAGTAAGAGACTTTTCTGCGTGTCAGTTTTACTGTGTACCTCTTCTAACCTTATTCAGAGATACTTGTTCTTGAAATTACCATTTGTGTTTCAGAATAAACTTAGACTGAGCAGGTTTTAGAAGATGGCCTGCTTTAGTTATAGTTCATTATCAGTTATGGCTGATAAAGAATTTAAATATCTTTCATTAATAAATATAATTTTCTGAGTACATGTAGAGTGTAAAAGCAAATAATCAAACCAGTTTGTCATATAAACATTCAATTTAAACTTTTAATAGGTTCCTTTTTGTCATTTGCAGAAAATAATTTCTACATTTTAACATTCTAACAACAAAAATAGCAACAAAACATCTGTGCACAGTCATTTTTGTTAGTATAGATCTCTTTATGAACAATGACTTCTTTATATGTGACAATGTTTATCTCATTTTTGGACTTCAATGATTAAATATATCATCATACACTAAAGTTCTGAAGTATCTACTTGAGAACATTTATTTATCTAGCCAACAACTCCAGGTGCAAAATTTCTATGAAACTATTAGACATTCTTAAACAAGAGTCAAAAATCATCATGTCCAAGTTGTGTTGGAGAATACATTGGAGTGACTGTTATTTATTAATAAGGATAGTTTTCAATAGTTACATACATGCATATTAATTACTGTCCTGTGACCTAAGATGATGAAAGTGTCTAACTTCATATTTTACTTTCTTCTAAGACTTAAAATAGAATTATAAATGCATATGCTAGATCTCAATTTAAATTGATATTAGTACATTGTATATGCACATTATGATCACATTCAACATCGAGGGTTTGTACCTGTACATGACACATCTTGACTCTCATTTTTTCCCTTTTCCCTACCCTCCCTACAATCTCCACCCCATATACATAAGCTTTGTTTCCCTTTTCTACCATTATTTTTTTTATTTCCCTTCTTTCTTCGTCCCTGTTCCTTTTATACTTTTGAATATTTCTTCCCATTTCACAGTCTCTATCATACATTTTTAAATTGACAACTTCCGTTTCTCATACTAAGTCTCAATTTTTAAATAAAACGTTAAAAGGCATCTAAAAGTTCTTCCAGCTCTAAAATAACGCTGTAATTCACGCGGCCTATTTCCCTTCTAGTTTGACTTTTCTATGTAAATGATGCCATTTCACATTCAGATTATTTAAATTAGTTTTCAATTGCCCTTGAATCTTACCTACACAATGGGCATTTACTCTCTGTGTGGTTTGTATAATAACTTAGTTGTGTGCTTGTTAGGGGACAAATGGTTACTTCATTTTACTGACTATACACACAAACTCTCACATTCCTATTGACATATTTTAATGGCTGAATATAGATGTCATTAGTAAATACTGATCTCCATGCTTACTAATTTGTAAACTTTAAAATTGTATTTTTAGAAAGTATTCCTCTGTCTTTCTTCCATCTTGGTTACTCCCCTTTCATATATCTCCTACTCTCTGCCTGTTACATTTTTACTTCTGGTTTTATCTTTTTCTTCCTTTCCCTACTACACATATCCTTCCTTTTTTCTCTTTCTTCATCAAAATAATATTTGATACCAACACCTTTGCAGTCTCATCAAACCACACACAGACACACACACACACACACACACACACACATTCACATAAAGAAGCACATGAGTATATTTGAATGGACCCATGATTATTTCCACTTCTCCACTGAATAATATTTTATTTCTTCACTTATCTTTTGTTTGGTTGAATCTACAAAGCTTTAGTAATATGCAAACATTTGTGCATGCCATGCCAAGACAAGAAAATATTTCTTCAGTCTCTATGTCTAACTGAATAAGGATTCTCATTTCATAGGGCTTCTCTGAAATAAAACCATTAAAATAACAAGAATACTTATAATGTTATTGATATTTGCTCGTTGTCTCCGTTTTTCATTACCTTCTGCTTTCTTCTTACTACCCAGAATGCTCTGTTCCTGAGTGCTTAAAATACACAGCCTTAGGTTTTATCTAGTAATATCTAGCAATAGTGAGGTAAAAATGTTTTTGAGCAATTCAAAAGACAAACTAGTATTACATATAAGAGTTACATTTTATCCACTATAAATGAACTTACCCTTAAAAGATTATAGTTTGTCATTATGAAAACAATGAATACAGAAATTGTTTCACTGAATCTAGAAATTAGTACAACAGGAATGAAAAATGTCTTCTGCCAACTACTGGTTAGAGAATGTTAGGAGAGAGCAGTAAATCCACCTGCTACTCTTCTTTTTGCATGTAGTTTGGTAAAGATCACTTAGACTAAAAAAGCAAGAAAGGAAAAGAGAGAGAAAGAAAGAAAGACGAAAGAAAGAAAGAAAGAAAGAAAGAAAGAAAGAAAGAAAGAAAGAAAGAAAGAAAGAAAGAAAGAGAGAGAGAGAGAGAGAGAGAGAGAAAGAAAGAAAGAAAGAAAGAAAGAAAGAAAGAAAGAAAGAAAGAAAGAAAGAAAGAAAGAAAGAAAGAAAGAGAAAGAAAGAAAGAAAGAAAAGACAGATTGAGAAATTTCTATTACTTTTTTCTGCCTCGGAACTATTGGGAGAAAATGAAATTTAAGTAATACTTTAATTTTTCTTCATATAATGTTTTTCAATACACAGACAATTAACTTAAGATATTTAAAGCAAAAAGAATATTTTCACTTTAAGTTAGGCTTGAAAAAGAAAGCACATACTGCACCACTGTAAGCCTTGCCTTGGGCCTCTGTGCTGGGAATTGTATGCCCCGCATGTCCTGATACTTGTGTGCTGGAGGGTCTTGTACCAACCATCACTGCTTCAGAGCATAATGACGTGGTATGAAGTGAGGCAGAAAACAGAAGAAGCTTTGTCACCGAGTCAGCTGCAAGAAGAAGTAATGTGTATGAATGTACAGTATAGGGAGAACCATGAAAGATCCAGTCTCTTTTTCCCAAAAGACTCTGTTCCATGATACAAGGAGAATTCAGTGCTTTTTGGCAGACCTCCATGTCAGTTTGGAAGCAGTAAAAACAACCACAAAACAAGCCTGATTTCTCCATGTCTTTACTCTTAGTGTCTTAAGTAACTTTTTTCTCCTGATTTTTATTTTATTTGTTTGTAAGAACCAAAGAGTGATACCTGTTCCCACTGTGTTGTTTTAATATAATTTCTAAGCCACAGTATAGATGAGAGTGAATCAGAGATGAGTTAAACCCTCTGTGACAGGCTCGTATCTGTTCCTGGAGAAATCTGCAGCAGCGGCTGTGTTTTTCACTTGAAGAGTGGATGACTTTAAAGGATAGTGCACCAAAAGGGCATAGAATCCCAGCAGATGCTTTAATTATAGTTAAAAATGAATATTATTAAATAATTCACACTTTTAATATGGAGAAATTAGGTCATTTTCCCACCCCTCCCTCAAATGTTCAATCTTAATACATAAGTGGCGACACAACACAGACAGCATGATCCATCCTGTGGCTAACAGAGAATGCCAGTCATGACAGGCTCATTGTTTACTTTAACAGGTAATTTGTGGACCGGAATCATTTAATTGTTCTGAGTACATAATTACATGTCAGCAATTTCCAATTTAATTAAAATGTACAAATCTGAAGATTAAGGGAATTTTTGAATTATTAATCATTTTTCCACTAGGAAATCTTGTTGCTCTGCAGGAGATTTGTCCAGTGTACAACTATACGTATTTTTTTCCTTCTCTTTCACAGACAGACAATTTTCCCGCAGAGCCCAATTACATGGGCAGCAGGCAGCAGTTTGTTCAAAGGTAAGGACTATTAAATAACTTTCTCAGCTTCTCCATTTGCATTCGTGTCAAAATTGCTTTGCAAGAGACTACACTTCAGACTGAAACTAGTAGAGACAACACTTTCTCTTCTTCTTCTTTTTTTTTTTTTTATGTGTATTTCAGTAGCTCCACATTTAAGGACCCAGAAAGAGCCAGCCTGAGAGACAGTGGGCACGGGGACAGTGATCAGGCTGACAGTGACCAAGACACTAACAAAGGCTCGTGCTGTGACATGTCTGTTAGGGAGGCACTCAAGATGAAAACTACTTCAGCTAAAAGCCAGCCACTTGAACAAGGTGAGTGAAGTCTTCCAATGCTTACAAAGTGTAAAGCTTAAGCAATCGTTATAAGCCTATTAGTACTAGACTTGAAGTTTATCACCATGGAATAGGCTATTAATGATATATCAGAGAAATAGCAGATTTCACAATTACCCCAGACAAAGAGCAACTATTTCATATCACAGTCACAACTAACAAAGGAGAGTCATGAATATCAGATTATAATTTGCATAAAATGAGAATTGCCCCAAAACTTGACTGTTCTTTTCCTAACCCCTCTTTTCTTAGGTGTTATTAACAAGGAACATATGGCATACAATAAAAACATAGTACTATACAATATTAGTGACAATTTTCAGATGAAATAAAAATGAGACTGAAATTTTATCTCTTACCAGCGCTGCCTTATTTTCAATTTGCATTTAGCTCAAAATTATTTGAAGACTCAAATAATAGCTAGAGTTTCCTCTCCATTTGACTTATCTGTATATCTTCATAGATGTGAAATAAATGTCATCACTGTAAACATGGCTTATAGTGATAGGTATAATAAAGAAATTTGACTTAATAAATATGCATATGTTAAGGCTATCTCTATTTACTATAGCTTTTTATTAATATTTAGTCATTTTGATGTCTTGATTGTTTCAAGTACAATGAAATATTTCCTAATGGTTCATTCAAAGAGATTCGAGATTTTCTTATACATACGACTTCACACTGTGAATAAAATATTTTATGTTGTGTTCTAAAAATGAAAAGAACAGCTGTATAAATCAGATTTTGGAATTATAAGTCTTTAGATTAGCTGATAGAATATTGGTTTTGAAATCTAAATAGCTTGAAATATATTTAATATTTGTTATTTCAATACATTAAGTGATAAACTATATTTAAGCAATGTAAATATATGCTAAATTATTGATTGGTGATTCATAATAAACTTTTGAATTCAATTTATCCTCTAATATATACATTGATTATGTCATTAAGTTTTTAATCATATTAAAATTTAATATATACATACATTCACCCCATCCATATATATTAACATCTACTTATTTGTATATATTCACATTATATAAATATATGCATATATGAATATTTAGGTACTGAATATAATTTTGCTGGATTTAAGATTGACTTTCCACAAAGCCTTATTTTCAAAGTATTATTTGCATAATTAAAATTTTGTCCTATTTTACTAGAACAACTTTCTCTGTAACAATTTTTAAAATTATGTTTAATAGAGGCAATGTGAATATTTAACTGGTTGTCACTATTCAGGTAAATTTGAATGTTTGCTTGAATGATTTAAATTGGCGTGGTGGGTTTTGGCTCTGTGATATTATTCTATATAATATTGTATATGGATAGAAATCACTGCATCATGTTATGTGAATAAACATAATGAAATAGACTATGTATATGATACATAAAGCACACAATAGACATTTCATTAGCTACTGTTCACAAAGCTGAACATAGAAAGTAAAACGCTTGTATGCATTATTATATATTTTAATGAAATTTGATAATAAAACATAAAAATTCTAAAACTGAAAACAAAAATTCTTACTGTTCACATGAAAGCCAATCCTTTTCAGCAATCAACTATATAAAGTATGCAGTATGGGTTCATCTGATATATTTTCTCCTATACAGAACTTCTCATATATAGATTATGTCTGAAAATGTGAGTTATACTAAAAACCTGTCTATTCAAATTTGATATCAAAAATAATGTTTTAAGAAGGTATTTATTATTTTAGAAGCCAAAAGTTTCCTATATTTGAATTACTACAATATATGAAATAAATAATAATGAATAAATAAGTGCCAAGAGAAATATCTGCTGTGCAACAATCATCTCCACATGTCCTTATTTATAAATATCAGAAATCATTATGAAACTAGAAACTAGCTTCATATGATTTAATAATTATGTAGCAAAGAAAAATTGACTTTCATTTTAAAATGCTTTTCAAATCTAGCTATGATATTCTTTTGACTGATTCATTGATTTCACCTATTGATTCATTTAATATCTATTAAGTGCTTTGAACATGTAAGAAAAATGTAAGGAATTTTTAAGATAGTGAAAGCTAAATATGTTTTGCATCCTGCCCTCAGGTAACCAAGTATAACTGTTAGAGGTGAAATATCACTATTTTTCATTCTAAGGGTCTTTGATCTTTCTTCTGTCTCTAGAATATTTCCCTCCATGACTTTCACCTCCCTCCTCATCTTTTTCCAACACTTCTACCTTATCTGTCAGTCTTTATCTATGGATGTATTTATGTTTTCTTATATTTATATATCCATGTAATTCAGGGAAGAATTTACTGAGTTCTTACTATTCATCATAATACAAATTTCATTTCAACATTAGCTTAAGATACAATAACAAAAATATTATTTTTATCATACTATAAAAAGTAGAGTTTATTAGCTGGGCGTGGTGGCTCACGCCTGTAATCCCAGCACTCGGGAGGCAGAGGCAGGAGGATTGCTGAGTTCGAAGCTTGCCTAGGCTACATAGTGAGCCCAGAGCCAGCCCAAACTACAAAGCAAGACCCTGTCTCACAAAAAGAAAAAAGTAGAGTTTATTAGAAATGTAGTAACATGGATAGCAGGTTGAAGTTGAAACCTAAGTTATCATATGGGCAAAGTATCTGTCTTTTCTATATTTACTTTCCAATAGGAGAATTTGCTTGTATAGCCAATTTAATTTATTGTTGTAACAAAGGAGCATACATATAAACAATAAAGAGTAAGTTAAAAGCCAAGGATTTAGCTCATTAGCATTGTGCCAGCCTCGCAAGTGTACAGTCTTGAGTTTGATCACTGATACAAAACAAAAACAAAAACAAATAAAGAGTAAGTTAAAACCTAAGTCAAATGTAAAAATCAAAAAGGAGGGCATTGAAAAATCTGAACTGATTGAAAGACTTCCTGTTCACTCTTTTTTACTTGGTACTTAAAACATACTATCCACTTACCTTTCCTAGCATTTACACAGAGGTAAGTGCTGTTACTCTCATGTTTAATAAGTTTAATAACTTTTGAAAGGCTCTGCTGTTACAATACTGAAGGAAGCATTAAACATAAGCAACAAGCAACAGAAAATGAATTCCTTCAGAACTTGCCCTTATTACCATTGTTTTACAATTCTCTCATAATGAACAGTCTTCAGAAATACATACAAAAGCTCAAAGAAGCATACAGCTAGTTTTGGTCTATATATGTGCTAATTTATTTGAAAAGCATCCCAACAGGTCATGCTGCACTAACTTCAACACACATCATTGATAGACAACTGTGTTAGAAATGTAATATCTGATAACCATTTCCAAGTAATTACCTCACATAGATACCAAATTACATTGTAGTTTTTTAATAGTCAGAAATTTCTTGAAAAAAGTAAATGTGTTTCAGGGGGAAATGAGCTAAAGCAAAGAAAGATGTTTATTACTTTCTCTTACTCAAATTTATAGCAAAAATCTTATACAGATTGAAGGTAAAATTAGTAGCACAGTATATTTTACATTTTTGTGTTATTTCATTTTGATTTTTTGTCTATTTAAATGATCTAATGGTAGAAAAATAGTGTTTCATTTCTAAATTGAAAAATTTAAATTTAGAAATTAAAAACTAAACACAATAATTTTAGTGTTACATTTTAATCTGGTAAAAGTTTTCTTTGAAAATTATGTAGGCATTTTGACATTTTATTTCATCAGTTGAAATGTTATTTTTTCAGCTTTTGGGTGGAGTTAACTTTTTTAGCACTTGTTTTATTCTTGATATTTGTGTATTTTTGCCACCATCAGCTTACTAATTTCAAGCACATGGCAATGGTTTGTATTCCCCATTGTTTTAGCAAAAATATTTGCAATGATTCAGCAGCTAGTTGAAAGTGTGATGTACAGCACAGGAACTGAAGATAGCTTTAAAGGTCTGATTTTAATTAGCCCTCTAGAAGAAAGAGGTTATTTTATTTTAGTGTTTTTTTTTTAATGTGGAGGAAAAAAATCCCTCAGAGTTTACTTAGTTTCTTTCTGTTTGATTTTATTTTTATGCTCTGTTTCAGTATTAAATGATGCTCTTTTGTCCTATGCTTCCTTTTCCTTTGTTAAGTGTTATAGGAAGGTAGTTAGATGAGTGATTAAATAGCTAGATGGGTGACTAGATAGGTAAAAGAATCCAAAGGTATTAAAAGCTGAACAGATTATTTATTAAGAAAAGTAAATATGTATTTATATCTAATAAACCTTTTTATTAAAATGACAAGGATGATTAATACATTTACTCTTATTTTGTTGATTTGCATTTTAGAATTAGAAAAACTGGCTTCCACATCAAAATTAATTTAAAAATTGGTATCTGTGTAAATAAGACACACATATGATTTTTGAAAAAAACAAAATAAGAATGTTTCAAGCTAACTTACTTTTTACCCTTCATTATATTATTCACCTTCTGACTTCTTTATGATAATATTTCACTTTTTAGTTTTTATGCATTAGAAATGCTGAAAATGAATATGAATATGAGCAAAAACTTTCAGCCCCAAAGATTTAATACATACTTCCCAAAATTCAGTAGTACCATTGATTCTGAATTAATAAGCAATTTTCTTGAGTTTTGTTCTTAGACAATGTCTCACCAGTACATAAGGTTGTCTTTGAACTCACTGTGTAGCCCAAACTGGCCTCAAACTCATGGCAGTTCCCCTTCCTCAGACCCCCACCCCAGTGCGCGGATTGTAGACACGTTCTGCCATGTTTAGTCCTTAAATTATTTCTTAATGATCAAGGGAAAGTTCTTTTTTCCAAGGATGGGCAACATTTTGATGCCTGTGTAACTGACTGAAACTACATCCTTAAAGCGAAAGACTGAATAGTGCTCTTGTTGACAGCTTGTCCTGGAGCTGGTGCTGTGAGCCTCACCAGCTCAAAGGCCTCCAGTTGGTTTCTGGCTGTCCGTCCCTTTGCCTGTGACTGGAACGCAGGACTTTTTTCCTCTCTAGACCTTGCTCCATTTAAATTCTTCAACATTTCCTATTTTATTTAGTTGCTTTTTACTTATTATTTTTCTGTTCAATTTCTCAGCCTTGCTTTATTGCCAGAAGTTTTAACTTCTTCATTTACATTTTAGGTAAAACGAACACTTCACAAGGTAGTGCCTGACTATTTGGTTTTAAGGCCAGGCATGGTGGCTCACGCCTGTAACCCCAGCACTAGGGAGGCAGAGGCGGGAAGATTGCTGAGTTCGAGGCTTGCCTGGGCTACATAGTGAGCTCAGGTCCAGCCTGAACTACAAAGCAAGACCCTGTCTCAAAAAACAAAAAAGAATCCATGATAGCCTGGCAATAATAACGACGATGAGATTAATGATGATGATGGTGATGATGATGATGATGATAATAATAATAAACAATTTGGTTTCCTATAATTAATTCCATTTTTAAATCTAAAAGATGTTCTTAAGGATTGCTTTCCCTCTTCTTAGAGAACTAGAAAGCAGGAGAAGCATAAAGCTATTTTTTTATATTGTTCACTAGTTTTTGTTTTTTTTTAATTGGCATTTGACCTTTGCTGTGGCTCCATAGTTGAAACGGGTGAATGTCAGTTTAAATGATTATAGTCTTTTCGCGATCCCCGCTTTAGAGACTGAATCCTCTCTCACCAAACTTCCCTAATTCTTTGGGCAGAGACTGAAATTTCACCATATTTCTAATAATATTCAGAACAAAAATAATTTATTCAGCTTTCTACAACGTACACTTTACCAAGAAGATGGTATTGAAGAAAGCCATAGTTGAGAAATAGAGCTGCTCAGGCCCTTGACCCATTGGGTAAGTGTAGAACCACCATGTACATGGGCTGAGGAGGGGTGGTGCCCTGGAGCCCACGCCTGACCTACTTGCCCATTTTCTCCGGGACCACCCAGCACAATCGCGAGGCTCATGTGTCTCTGTCCAAAAGCTCCGGTTCCGCGTTCTGTTCTGTACACGGATACTCAATGCTGTCTCTTTCGACCACTCCATCCCTTCCCCAGACACGTTCCTGTGCAGGCAACAGCAAGGAACTTCTGTGTAAGCCTAGCGAGGAGGTGAGCCCACTGTCCATCCTCTTAGCAGCCATCTGACAATATCTGGTAGCAATTTTCAAAAGAAATGCTGCTACAAACTCATTAATAATGAATCTGTCTTAGGAAGGAAATGGAAAATTATTGTCATATATGGGCAAGAAGAAGGAACTGCTGAATATTTAATGTCAAAAGTCATTTACAGATTTTTAAAGACAGGCTGCTTCGTAATTAACTTAAGTGACGTTTAACAAATTTTCTTATTTACCCAGACTTCCTATTATTCTCAAGCCCTATAAGCTGTTTTCAGACTTATTCACCAAACAGCATGTCGGTGTCGACTCCCCACACTTCTGTGCTGTCTTTGGCATGATCATAGGTCTCCTTGTCTTACGTTTTATGGGATAAACTGGTTCCCAAACTGTGAGTCACTTCAGTTTATTTTTCAAATGAAACTTTGTGACTGTCCCACAGCTTTCTTAGCTTTAAAAGTTTCAATGACATCTTTTTTTGCTCACGTGCGAACATCTGCTTTCAGAACCCAGCAGCTGGTATCATGAAAACAGAGATTTTATCACCCTCATTTTTTTTGCACATTGTAAAGCTTCTTAACAAGTGCCGAATGATTTACTACAGACTCAGTGTAATTTTGAGAATCTCTAACTTTAAGAAGCATAGCGATGACTTTTCCTAAATATTCCAGTTAGAAATACTGGGAAATTATTTACCAGACTCTGAGGGAGAACGTCTTTTTGTGTTAGGATTATTGTACCTCTAAAGTATTCCAACACAACAATAGAATTTTACCGTTTTATAGACTTACAGTGATTATAAATAAATCACTTAATAACATGATAATTTTGTGAAGCTAATGATATGCACATGAACTACAAAATTCAGAATAGTTTTTGGCATCTGGATGAAAATATTTTGTTAATTTTTCTAAAAAATCTAAAACTTTCCCCAGAAATTTCTATTATTTCACTCCTGTAGTATACACCAGTATTAAAGGCCTACTTTGCTTTTGAAAGTCATCTTATAAAACTAAATATTGAAGAACAACAACAACACCTTTTCATACATAAGAAAACACTGAAGAAATATTGAACTGCAACACCTCCATTTTGTAGATAAGAAAATGAGAAAGATTCATAGTTTTCAGGCTAGTGGCAGAGGTAGTTTTAGATCCAGGTTCATACCTTTCCAATCTAGAACTCTTTACATCTTAACATGACATTCCTGTAAGACTCATGGAAGATTCCAACATTTCCAAGGTGCCGATCAATTATATACAGTGTGAGTTATTTCCTTATGAAGCTAACGTTGTAAGCAGTCATGTTTGAGAGCTGATTCATATTTCTATAAGTAGAATAGAAGATTCAAAAGGAAATAAAATGTATCATTCCACCTGTCCTTACCGACCCCATGTGTTGTCCAAGCACTAGAATTCTATATGCTTCCTCTAACTGGGCACAATATTTGCACTTGTTTTGACTTCTGGTCTTTGATGGCACAACGCCCTGGGCAATGGAAGTTATAGGAGAGTTTCATTCATATATTCATCCCTTAATCTCTTAATGAAGAATTCTGCCCATGGATACAAAGATGAGCACAGAGACAGCCTGGAACCTCAAGGAGCTCACGCTGTCCTCAGAGGTTGACATCTAAACTGTGATGTTCTGGCAGCGAGGCATGGGATTGTCCGCAGAAGAATGGAGTCATTTAACTGCATATTCACTCCAGGGTTGGGGAGATGAAGATTTCTGGAGCAGGGCACACCCGAGCAGATCCTTCTGTTCACTTGGCAAGAGAAGTTGGAGAAAGGAGAATGGCAGGACCCTCACAGAAGTGCAGTGTGTGGCGAGTTGCTGGTAGGAGGAGAGGCAGAGCGATGTGCGAGACTGGCGTTGGCAGATGTGAGACTCAGGAGGTGGCTGGAAGCCCAGCGATGTGAAGCTCATAGAGAATTACTGAAAATATTCAGAAAGTAGCAGTTCAAAACTTCATGTTAAAGAGTCGATTTTTCTGACAGAGCTAAAGGAAACAGACATAATCAGGAAGCTGAGGAAATGGTCCCAGGCAGGGGAGAATAAGGCTCAGGATGCAAAGAAATATCAGGAAAGAACAAAGTAAAAGATTAAGACCTTATAGTTGCTACTACTGCTGTAATCAGTTGTTTGCTACTTAAGATTTGCTACTTTGATTTGAGGATGAGGATTTCTGAAGGGAAAAAATAATTGGATATTCCAACAAATGGAATATAGCTTTAATCATTTAATGCATTAAGTTTTAATGACATATACATGAAATAAGAGTGAAGATTTTTTAATGTTATTTTTCTCTGAATGACAGAAGTTAATTTTGATGCTGGAAATAACTAGATAGCAGAGATCATTCCAACTCTTATTCAGAAATGCTAAGAAAATAACAGCAATAAGTATAAAACAACTTCAGATGTTTGAAGGAGACTCCAGAAAACAGTGAGATTGTAAATCTCTTGATTTCTCTAACTGTGAGTGGTTTCTGTAACTGTGAGGAGATCACTCTTCTCCCATTTCCTGAATTGGTGATGACAGGACAAAGTCACTGCAGAGAAAGGACTTGGATAGTGAAAAGAAGAGCTTAGATTTAGCTGTGCTAATTGGACGTGGCTGAGGGAGAGTATCCTGAGAGGCAGCTGGCAATTAGAGTTCAGCAATTGGAAAGGTCAGGACACATACATTTGGGAGCCATTGAAGTAGAATTATATTTAAATACAAGTAAGTTGATGAGAAAGAATATGAGAAGGAAAGAAATAAGAACCAGCATAGAAACCTATGCAAAGCAACATTTAGAAATTGGGAATAGGGAAAGTTCAGTAATGGTTCAGCCAGACAAAGAAAAGTACTCCATACCCTGGAAGTAAAGTCCAAATCTGAGGACCTTGACATGAATTATTTGACAAAAGCTGAGAGGTTTTACATTTCCCTGTTAGACAAATAGAACTGATACCAAATTGAATCAGTGTATTAGTTGAATAATGTTTGCATCTAAAAGAAAATGATACCTAATTGGTTGTATTTTATGATTACAGTCTAAGACTGTCTGCAGATCTTTGGGCTGGGATCACCAGCATAACTCTGTAACTTACTAACCTCACTATTTGAAGAGAGAAACATTCACTTGGAACAATGTGTTTTTAGTTTTTAACCAATTGTACGTATAATGTCAATGATGTAGATGGTTCTATTATATTTGCTATGTGAACATAGCAACAAATATTTTGTTTTTTCAAAAAATATTTGACTTGAGCCAGGCGTGGTGGCTCACTCCTGTAACCCCAGCACTTGGGAGGCAGAGACAGGAGGATTGCTGAGTTTGAGGCTTGCCTGGGCTACATAGTGAGCTCAGGGCCAGCCTCAACTACAAAGTGAGACCCTGTCTCAAAAAAAAATTTTTTTTTTGACTTGGGGTTTATGTGAGGTACCTGTCCAAATGGCAAAAATGGAACAATAAGTGAAACAAACATTCCTGCTCAAAATGAGAGGCCCGGGCCGGATTTAGCTCAGTGGTTCCAGCGCCTGCCTTGCAAGCACAAGGTCCTGAGTTCAATCCCCAGTAACCCCATACAATGCTGGGCATGGTGACTCATGCCCACCAGTAATCAATACAACATACCACATTCCACAGTGCCGGGTGTGGTGGCTCACTCCTGTAATCCCAGCACTTGGGAGGCAGAGGCAGGAGGGTTGCTGAGTTCGAGGTTTGCCTGGGCTACATAGTGAGCTCAGGGCCAACCTGAACTACAACACAAGACCCTGTCTCAAAAAAAAACAAAAACAAAAACAAAAAAAACAAAAAATGAGAGGCCAGTGACCTTCCAGATCCCCGCAGGAACCATGTAAACAATTTTCAAGGAATTAGTAGTCTAGTCTTGGAGATAAAACATTAAACACATAATTTTCAAAAAGCAGAGAATAATACATTGCCATTTAGTGTTAGAGTCTTAGAGTCATCTGAGGCTTTTAAAAAGAAGAGTAGGATAGTGATATGTTTAATAAAGATTTCATGAGATGAAATTATGGTTAGGACTTAACGGAACAACAGAGCTTCACTCTGACAGAAAGAAGAGACAGCATCACAATGATGAGACAGAGCTAGTACTTAGAACACTGCAGGTAACGAGGGCCTCAAGCATTCAGAAGAGAATAAACAGGAGGAAGGAGCAGAAAGCACTGATCAGCAAGGAAGGGCAGCAGGTGGACAGCTTTAATGCCAGGTGTACAAAAATAGCCAGCAAGAAACAATGTTCATTATTCAGAAAACTCGAGGTAATGAAGGTCAGGGAAAGTCTACACAATTTGACCACCAGAAATCATCCTGCGTTTCCATGCTACAGGTGATCATGAAATAATACAAAAATTAAAAAAAGAAAGAAAAGAAAAGGAGGACACCATAAAAATATAGTCAGAAAGTTGAAGAAAGTTCCCTGGTTTACCATGAAGACTGGCAAATAAAGCAAATTAGAAAAGCAGTAACTAAGGGGAATAGAGCTATGAATTGAAAATGATTTGAATATTCAAATAATGAGCACTGTGATGTAATAGAAGCAACTACTGAAGGAATGAACTAAGAAAGGATTCTAATGCCAGAATAGTGACCATACTGAACTTTAGTAAAGCCATTGACTGTAAAGAAAAGAACAAAGAAGTACATTTCAGAAAATAAATAGCACCAGGAAGGTAAGAAACAATAGTTACTTGGAACTTATAAAAGGTGCATTCAGTTTTTCTCTTCAGCACAAGCCAAAGCTCATCAGTCGTGTCTTTCATATAAGTACTTTTCTGAAAAATGACACTCAGATGTGTAAGAAGCAAGAGGAGTTCTATGGTAAAGCTTTTGCCTCTGAAAAACACATGTGGTCATTATTTCATATTTATAATTAGGAAAAAATAAGAAATAGTCATCTGTAATATATCTAATCAAATACATCAACATTAAAATTAATTCCTTCTTTGAGTCTTATAGATCACATGAGGTTTTGAAATCTGACAATATGATATGTAAACATAAACTTTTTTGAACAGGGTGTTTTAAATTAAACATTAAAAAATAAATTAAAAATAATAAATTAAAAATTTATCAGACATTAGAAAGGTGATGTGATACTTCTACATATATATAGCATAATATCCCTAGAGGCTGTGACAGTATCCAAAATCAAATGAACTAACAACATTGTAGGAGAAGGTTGGATGTTCACACCAAATGGGGTAAATAATAGAAATGTCCTCTGTCAATTCAAAGGCTTTTTATCAGTTTTTATTTTTATTTTTATCAGTTTTTATGGAGCAAAAATATGTAGACAATTTGTATTTAATCTGCTGCTCAATAATAGCTTTAATATGAGTAACTTATACCTTGAAAAGTAATAGGGGAACAGTTTAATCAGAGAACTGGATCATTTTTTTCTTTTGTTTTGTTTTTGTTTGTTTGTTTGACTCAGGGTCTTGCTCTGTAGTCTAGGCTGGCTTTGAACTCACAATTCTCTTCCTGCCTCAGCCTTCTGAATAGTGGAATTACAGGTATGCAAAGATTTGTAGTCCAAGACCAAATGTACCCCTTTTCTGATACAGGGCCTATTTTGAAGCAAAATATTTATATTTTATGGAAATTGATTTGTCTGCTCTAGATTGTGTTTTCTCTCTGAGGTTTTGAAATTCAATTTGAAGGATGAAACTGTATTGTTTTCTCTTTAGGCTGAGTCATTTCCTTCCGAATTTTAATTACTACCTTTCTAATAGTAGTCTTTATATAGACATCTGACCTTTTACTCTTGCAAGCTAACAATGCTTTAAGATTTAAAGGGATATGGTGAGAAATCTTCAGGAATTTTAAACATGTAGAGAATATCTTCACGATGTAATTACTTTATAAACAACTAAATATAGATTGTTTACTCATGTAGTTATATGTGACAATTATTCAGAGGTAGGTCATAACAATAATTACCTGAGTAAGTTAAGTGCAATAAACATAACTTAAGCATTCATTTATGACAGTCTTTACCATCGCAATATTTAATCTTTCGAAATCTCAGCCTTCTATTCATTTAACTGTAATTTCATTAAGTAAATAGTGTTATGGTATGTGTGTAAACAAAATTAATCCTACTGATATATTAATAGATAATAACTTCAGAAGTTAGAACTTTTAATAGGACCTGAGAAAGGAGTAGGTTTAGCTGAGGAAAGGTGAATTGAACATTTGAAAGTGGAATAATGATATCATCAAATAATTAGGGATTTAAAAAAGTCATAACATAATTCAGTAATAGCAGGTAAAGTAGGATACTTTTATTGCAATATAGAATGTAGAGTTACAATGGAAATAGATTGGTACAAAGGAACTACTTCAGGTCAGGCTGTGAAAGCCATACTATAGAGTTTAAATCTCATTTCATAAGTAGTTTTTTGTTTGTTTTTGCTTTTTTTTTTTTTTCCTAAGAAAGACTATGTTCTGTGAAGTAATCTGAGCACACTTTGGTGTAAATGATCAATTGATGATGGACCAGAGAGCTGGAAAGGAAAAGAGCTCAGTGCCCAACCTGATCATTCACTAAATTTCCAAGGGGCTATGATGCTTTGAAGGCTGTCCAATGTTGACATGCCACAAAGTCATGTAGTTTCATTACTGTACCCAAGAGGTTTTGTTTTGTTTTGTTTTGTTTTTAGGGTCATTCTGAGAAATGAACATAACTCAGAACATGTTGACCACAAAAAACACTTATTGGTTGGTGATGACAGCAGAGATGATACCTGTCCTTTAAAAACAGTCATAAAGAGTGTCATAAGTGAATGCTTAAGTAATGTATATTGAATCTAACTTACTCAGGTAATTACTGTTAGTATGACCTGCCTCTGAATAATTGTCACATATAACTCCATGAGTAAACAATTTATATTTTGTTGTTTTACAAAAATATAAAGTAATGCTTACATACGTCATGAAGTTATTCATGTTAGTGATGACAGTAGAGACGACCTCTATCCTTTAAGAACAATTTCTGTGGAACCCTTAAAAGATTATAAAAATATGACAAATTATGAGAACTAATAATAGAGAATTGAAAATAATAAAAACAAAGTTTTTTAAAATAACTGTTATGTGTCAAATGTTGCACCGAGTACTTTTTTTTTTTTTTTTTTTTGAGACAGGGTCTCACTTTGTAGGTCAGGCTGGCCCTGAGCTCATTATGTAGCCCGGGCAAACCTCGAACTCAGCAATCCTCCTGCCCCTATCTCCTGAGTGCTAAAATTACAGACAGGAGTCACCACATCCAGCTGCACTGTGTACTAACAGATATATATATATATATTTTTTTTTTTCCTCAAACTGAAAGTGGGGCCATTTTCTCCTTTAATATATAAAAATCCTGAGCATCAGGTGACACAGGCAATTTCCTGGGTACCACAGTTAGCTGACCCGTGTTCTGTCTGGGTTCGTGCTGCTCTTGTGCCTTCTGCTTCTTTACAGTCTTCAGTAATAACGCACAAAGAGGAGCATGCAGGAGGCCATATCAGTATTTCTAAGATGAAACTAGGATATGTTACTCTGGAAGAAGAAGTGAATCTTATTTATTATACCTATTTAAAATTTTAAATGTCATTTGAGTAACTCTAAGAAATATTTGACAATTAATCCTGGCTATTATTTACCATTATTGTTTTTACTTTATCATTTAGTACCAAAATTAATATCTTGGTTTTTTGTTTCATTTGTTTGCTTTTTGAAAAATGTTTATAGATTACTGTCCTTTTCCCATAATAACCACTATAGAATCTTCAGTTAACTCTAGAAAATCTTATTGACAATTGAAAGATTACATTAAAATTCTCCATGTCAACATACTAGAATAATTTAATTCTTCTATTCCCCTAAAACTCACCTTCATTTGTGAAGCTGAGTTTATTGTTATTTAATCACAGTTCAAAGCAGTATTTAACAAACACCTGGAAATACTCATTCTACCTTCCCATTCAGGACATTTTCTGTTTGTCAAAATGGTACTTCTGGTAGCTGAGAGGAATAAATGATCTTTGTTCTATCCATGTGATATTTAAATTCTAGCAATGCTAGTATAAGTATGTCCATCATAGGCTATTCAGAAATATCTGTTATATAAGCAAATTTAATTCCACCTTCTAGAGAAACTACATGTGGGACACGTTCAAGCCCATCTGTATTCTTTCACGGTTCTCTAAAGACTTGTCAACGTTTTTCACAGTTCAAATGGAACAAAAGGACTCTTAATTAAATTACATTCCACTCTCTTCTCTGTCCCCAAATTTCCATGACTATATCTACATTTGTATCTCAAATGCTACTTAGCCAGTTTCCTTCGCATAATTTCACTGTCTCTAAGCAGTTACTTTGGTCTGCAATGGACACTGTTTTTCCTCTCTTTTTCTCTAATTCTAATTGTGAGGGCCTCCTTATTTTACTTTAATTTACTTCCTAACCTTCAGTGTATTTGGCTGGCCCAGGCTGCCTCCTTCTTTTTTTAATTTAAATCAATTTTATTGGTATATTTTATACAACATGATCACATTTAACATTGAGAACTTGCACCAGTACAAGACAGATCTTGATTCTCACTTTTCCCCTTTCCCTGCCCTCCCTACAACACCCACCCAATATACTATACACGGAAGCTTTGATTCCATTCGTTTGTCTCCTTTTCTAACCACGTTCGCATCTCAGGTGGTTTTAAGCTCTTATCTAATCATCACCCATTAGCAAAATAGTGATTTTCTTGAGATGTAAATTAGAGCACTGCTCTTGGCAAATTAAATCCCTAAAGTGACTTCCAGGGAGCATTTAAGAATATATATATGATTTTTTTTCTGTGTGCTTTTATTTTATTTTTAATGGACTTCATTGGTAGAATTTATATATATGTTATCACATTTGACATTGAGAATTTGTACCAGTATATGACATGACTTAATTCTCATTTTTCCCATTGCCCCTGCTCCCTCAACCCTGCCCCTATATACATAAAATTTGTTTCCTTTTTTGAACCATCAAATTTTTTCTTTCCTTTCTTTACTTACCCCTACCCCCTCTTTCCCTTTAATATTTTCTTACTATTTCATAATACCTATTATATATTTTCAAGTTCATTTACACCATGGCCTATAAACACTTTATGCCACTTTACCCCATTAAAGCTCTAGGAAGGTCTTCTTTCAATCCTTTTTGTTTCCCAATCACTGCCTTTTCATTTCTTCCTCCCCCTCCTCCTCTTCCTTTTGCTTCTTCTGCCTCTCCTCC
>PVIC010019919.1:17296-30096 GCA_004025085.1 Thryonomys swinderianus | reverse complement strand
ATATACCACAAGTTAATTCTCATTTTTACCCATATCCCTACCCACTCCCCCCTCCTCCCCCCTTTATACATGCTCTTTTATTTTCTTTCTGTATCATATTTATTCCTTCCCCTCATCACATTCCCACACCAAGTTTCCTATAGAAATATTCCACTCTATAAAAGCTGTCCTACTTTCTAGAACTCATTTGCATCTACAGATGTTCATGCTAAAGAGAAGATCCGGGAATTGTCTATCTGTGATCTATTGATTTCACTTATTAGTATATCCTCCAGATGTCTCCATTTGCACCTAAATGGATTGATCTTGTCATTCTTTATGGCAGAGTAATACTCCATTTTGTAAAAAAACACATCTTCTTTATCCACTCTCCAGTTGATGGACATTTGGGTTGTTTCCAAGATTGAGCTATCACGAACAGAGCTGCTATGAACAAGGGTGTACATCTGTCTTTCCAATGTGAGTTTTTAAATTCTTTTGGGTATATTCCTAGCAGGGGTATAGCAGGGTCAAATGGGACCCGTAGTCCTAGTTTTCTGAGAAATTAAACCTCTCTAGCACAAGAACTAGCAGAAAGAATCAACAAATGGGATCTCATTCTACTGAAAAGCTTCTGCACAGCCAAAGAAATCGCTGGCACTGCTAGAAGACAACCAACAACATGGGAAAAAATCTTTACTAGCTGTGTATCAGACAAAGGGCTATTATCGACAATATATAAAGAACTCAAACAGATCAGCCTTCCCAAGTTTAAAGACCCAATTCAAAAATGGGGAACTAAAATGAACAGACACTTCTCAGAGGCAGAAATCAAAGCAGCCAAGAAACATATGAAGAAATGCTCATTTGTTATTTTGATAATGCAGTTATTCAATATATGCAGTGAACTAACTTCAAGCATCAAATAGTTTAATTTTGTAATTAAAATAATATAGTAATATAATTCCATCCCATTATATATTCTAGAATATATTCCTTTTCAAAATCATAAGTATTTCTTAAATATTACCCTAATATAGGATTTAATTAACTTTAATGAGAGAAGAAAAGCAATTGTTATAGGAACAAAAACAATGGACACTGATAGAAAAATATTAACATATCTTTAAATTCATATGACTTTATATATGATATTCTGTTTGTGTTCAGAATGATAAATGACTAATATCCTGCCTGTGTTACAATTTTATGTCTATTTTTTTAAATGGGTAAGGAGCAGAAAATAACTGTTGCCTTCATTATCAGAACCATATATTACAATGCTGAAAAAGGAAGACAGTTTTAAAATTATAAACAAATGCTTTCACATTCTTAACACAAGATTTAGATAGCTTTTAGTCTGTACAGGGGCATGTGGTGGCCATAAAATGAGTAAGTGTACCATTCTATCTTCCATGCCCATAATTCCTGAGGTTAATTACTTGAGAAACCCCTAAATAATTTTAATATAGGGCTTATGTGTGATATTTACATGTGGTGTAACATTTGGGATAACAGCCAAAGAACCTACAAAGAAAGAATTCATTGTAATATTGAAGATTTGTGGTGGTTGTGAGTAATGGGAATAGGAATGTTAGTAGGTTAGTTAATGCAAGTTAACTACAGAGATGAGATCTATAGTTCAGCAAATAGAAGGATGTGAATTGAAGGTAATAAGGAGCCAGATAATCATATCCCAAATTAAACTGTTGATCTTTCTCAAATATGATCCTATATGAGGTTGAAGCTAAGTTTTTTCTACTGTATATATATATATATATATGTATATATATATATATGAATAAGTTTTCTACTTAGTGTGCAACTTGGAATAAGTGTATCTATTATAAAATAGATACACTGGTAGTTAAACCTGAATTATATGGAATAAACCATATGTGCAATTTATACATATAGTTCTAATATATAGTATGTATATAATTATTTCATTTTATAGCTGATTCCTCACACAGAGTGCTCATCAAACTTTTTTTGTTTCATTAATGTACCTTTGCTACTTATGTATGAATAACAGGCATCATTCTCTGGCCAGAAATATTTCTTGATATTTACTTCTCTCATGACTATATTGCACACTCTTATGCAATTACTCACTGTGTTTTGTGTTTTCTAGTCATTAAAATTTTTTCTGAATCTTTCCTATTCTCTATACTCATTGCCTGCACCTAAATCTAACTCACTGACAGTAGACTTTATTTTTCCATGGACAATAAGCTCATAAATAGCTTCTTGTTACTTCAGATCAAACATAATTTTAAAAAATACAAATATGGTTATCATCCTATGACTCCATTTAAATGCTCAAATGACTTTTATTACCTTTTAGGTTAAATCCCTTGATGAAAATAGCTTAGATTCTCCATAAATTTGTACGTATGTTTATATCTTTTTAAACTACCTTCCTCTAGTTATTCCTTAGCTTTTCTCTTTGTGTGTGCAAATTTATCACAGAATGGAAATCACTAAATATTTGTTGGTGATTTAAAATCTTTACTATTTCAAGCTGGGATAATCTTAGGATATGGAATCATCACTGAAAAGAGACAGGAAACGCAAAGTAAGGAAATATTTAGACTGCAAAAATGATATTTATTTATGTTCTATTTGAATTTTGGTAGAACTTTCAAGTGGAGATGTTTAAAGAAAATTGTAAGTATGCAGTTTAAAAAATTGAGTAAAAAACTGGAAATACAAGTATTGGTGAGAGAAAGAAAGAAAGAAAAAGAAAGAAAGAAAAAGAAAGAAAGAAAGAAAGAAAGAAAGAAAGAAAGAAAGAAAGAAAGAGAAAGAAAGAAAGAAAGAAAGAAAGAAAGAAAGAAAGAAAGAAAGAAAGAAAGAAAGAAAGAAAGAGAAAGAAAGAGAAAGAGAAAGGAAGCAAGGAAGCAAGGAAAGGAAGGGAAGAAAGAAAGAAAAGAGAAAGAAAGAAAGAGAAAGAAAGGAAATTTAAAAAGAAGGATGACAGAGAATACAAGATTGCCTGATTCCTGAAAGTCATGAGAATGAATGAGGTTGCTTGGTGAAAATACAGAAATCTAGTGTGGTTGTTAACCTAAATTGTGCTAACTTGTTTGGCTTAGAGCTACCTCAGGGATTAGTAAAGCACACATTTGGCAGTATGTGGGTGGATTACTATGGCATAGAATTTGATACTATTTGTGTTCCCTAGCCAAGTTCTTTGGGATTGTTCCCCTGCTGTGATTCCTGGATGCCTGAAGTAAGCATCTTTGCCTTGCTACACCCTTTCACTATGATATTTCTGCTTTTAATTTCGCTAACTATGGACTGGATCCCCTGAAACGAGCCAAATTTAATCTCCCCTTAATTTGTGGCTGTCAAAGTTTATATTTTAGTAACAGGAATGCTGACTATAATATATAGAAATTATTAAACACTGGACAGGTAAATTTTGGTAACATAAGAAGAAACAATAGCATATAAATAAAATAGAAAAGGGAAATAAGTTGGATGTAAAGTTATGACAATCAGAGAAAGGTATAAGTCAAGATAAAACCTGTAAGAGTTGAAGCTGGAGTTTGGAAGAATGGTTCTGGATGAGCATGAGTTAATAATGCTTTGAGAAGAACAGTTAAATGGGATGAAAAATTATATTAAGGATTTTAATAGCTATTTGGAAAAGATGAAAAGACAGCTGCTGTAGACAAGTTTCTCCTTGAAGTTACTGGTCAAAATGAGGTTACTTTGAAAGGACGACAAATTCATGCTGGCTGTGATCTTTACTGGGTCATCCGTGTTTACATAACACCCTGGAAAGAGAAGCAGTTCTTCAACACAATGCAAAAGCAAGGAAGGAGAGATACACAAAATTTTTGTGTGGAAGAGGACAGTTGTGTAAACTGAAGTTGGGTTGGTTTTAATTTTCTCAGTAGGAGGTGAGGTTATATGCTAAGAGGAGAGGAGAGCTGGGATTAGGGACTTAAGCACAGCAGAAATATTTGGGACAGCTGCAGAGAGGAATGCAACAGGGAGACAACAAGTGATAAATAAAAGAATTACTGAGATCCAATGAGGGCCCAGCTGAGGTCAGTTCAATCGGTCAATATTGTTCAGTGACTCGGTCAGACTGTGAATATGGGAAGAAAAATATAAGAGTAAAGGGTATTGAGTAAATAGTGGGGATTGCTGAAGTGAAACTCACAGAGGAATAGAAAGGAAGGAAATTTTAGTCACGTTGTAATTTCACTATTGCCTTGATTAATTAGTGGATTTGAGCAGAGTAGAGGGAAAGATGTAACTCAGAGAAGAGAAGAGCAAAGGAATAAGCTACCAGAGAGTGACGAGAAGGGAGGCCGAATAAAGGAAGACATGGGAGAGTTGAAAGGTTAAGAATCTCACTGCTGATCAATGATGATATCATTCTTAAATACCAGTATTTAATGACATCTTGAATAGAGTCTACATGTGTGAACCACTTTCATAACATTATCATGGGCTTAGCATTTTTATCTCCACAATGTATATGAGCATCTAAGAAAATTTTCTTCTCTTGATCATAGAAGAGAAAAGAGTCAGAGACAGGATATTGGATAGAATGGACCATTCCTACATCCAGTTAACATTAACAATTTTGATGAGAGCAGAAGCATCTTTTTAGAACATATGTTTCAGCATTTATATGGTTGAATATTCCAATACTTTGAAAAATGTGAGAACAGATAGATACTTATTTTTATGTAATTATTATGAAACTTGAGTGTGCTACTTCCCACGTTTCATGTCATATGAAAGCTTTCTGGGAAAGGTACACACCTGTTAATTGTTACCAACACTCTCAGGCATATTTTATTGGTCAGATTATAGTGCGTTAGAAGATTTTTAGTTCTTGCAGCTGGATGAAACTGTGCATTTTGAATGCTTGCAATTTGATATAAATGGTGTTGATATTACAGGGACTGTGAGTGATGGAAAAGGATACAAAAGTCTTGGATTTTTTTTCCTCTACAGAGACTTCTTTTCCTCAAATTAATAACAACAACAGACTTAAAAAAAATACCTCTTGCAGTACAGACTGCAGCCAGCAGTACAGCTGCATAGTTACAAAAGGCTCCTGGGGACTTCTGCCTTTCAGGCTAAATCCTTCCGCTCATAAAAATCCTCATGTTGTTTTGTTAAAGTGTGTTCTAGGTTTGCTTTTAAATTTTAATTTGATTTATAAAGTTTTAAATGTTAGTGAGCATGATTTTCAATGCCAGAGATATACAACTTTAGGAATCTCTGCTTATTTTGTGTTTTAAAAGAAACAAAGGGAAATATGATTTCATTTAATAAGTATATATTGACAAAGTACTAGGTTCATAGAAGGATTCCAACGTGATTGGACCATTGTCTCTGTTCTTGGAAATGGTGTAATATATTGAGACCAACAGGTGCTTAGAGCAATGACTATAACCTGAATCCTGCTTTTATTTTATTTTGAAAGGCTTTCGTAAAAAGTGTTTTAGTAATATCAAACAGAAAGATATTGCATATGGCTAGTGAATCCTAAAAATGAATATTATTGGGGCAAGTAGGATTTTGTAGGTAGATGTAAGAATAAAAAACAATCTAGGTAGATAATATTTCAGTATCACAAGTGGCTTGGTAAGAAACAAGAAAATTTTGTGAAGTAACAGACCGCCCAGATTACATTTAGACAAACATGAATTGAAGAATGCTACACAAAACTATAGGATGGTGAATTAAAGTGAGTTTTGGGATCCCTGGAATGTATAGTTAAGAAGTTGGAGCAACATTCTGTTTTTAATGATAAGCAGCAAAAGAATGACTAGGATCTGAGTCATCTAACCAGATGTATTTTTACATTTTTTTACTTCATTTTATTTGTCTTATTTTTATTTTGTTTTAATTCTGATGACTGAATGGAATGCCTTTGCACTAAGGTAGTTAACAGCCTCAAAATTTTTATTTTAAGATGGACTGTCCCTAAGTTGCAAAGTTGTCTAGTGTTATCATTTGAATCTAAAATGATCCCTAGAAGTCTCATGTGTTTTGAAAGTGATTGGAATGTAGACCATGTTCAATGGTAGATTCTTCCATTGATGAGTTCAGTAGTTTATATTCTATTGGGGAGTGGAGCCTGTTTGGACAAAGTGGGATCACTACATAGAAGTGGGGACACTACATAGAAGGATGTATTCTGTTCTCTGGCTCCTCTGTTTCTCTGTCTCTCTGTCTCTGTCTCTGTCTCGTTTTCTGTTTCCCCCTCCCCCTCCTCTACCCTCTTCCTGGCTGCCTCAGAATGAGCAGCTGTCCTCCACCAAGCTTTTCATTATGCTGTTTCTGTCACAAAGCCAGCCAACTTTGAACTGGACCCACTAGAAACTGTGAGCTAAATAAAAGTCTACTCTTTAAAATTGCATGTATTGGGTATTGTGTCTTAGTGACTGGAAAGCTGAGATGAAAAAGTTGACTAACAAAGATAGGGGATTGTTGCATGAATAGTTGTAGGTAAGATAGTTGTATTATGCTTGTATTATATTAAATTTGCTATAGTTTTTACTTGGAGATTAAATGTGTTTTAAGGAAGTATATTTGGGTATGAAGTTGACAAGGGGTGGATTATGATGATTATTCTTGATAAGACAAGTTCCTTGGATTAAGAAACATTTAATAGATTAGTAAAGCACTCTTATGGGAGTATATAACTGAATCATGGACATGTGAACTTGGGTAACATGGTCCTTTGCCTTTTCTTCTCTCGCACTCTCCCATCACTCTTCTTTTTGGCCACCATGAACTTTAGCTTTGGTCCCCATGTCCATCTGGCTTGGTATCCCTGTGTTGGAGCCAGCTGACTATGAAATGAATGCCCCCAAATAATGCACTAAGTTAAACTTTCCCTTTCCTAGGTTCTATAAGGCATTATATCAGCAAATGGAAAATAACTAATATAGATATCAATACCAGAGGAGATGGGTGATTGCTGTGATTGTTCTGAACCATGTGTTTCAGAAGCCTTTGGAAGTCATTTATAAAAGCATTTTGAAAGTTTTGGAGGTGCTGTAACAGAAGGTTTGGAATGCTGTAAGCTAAGCTTGATTTGGTGATTCTGGCTGGGCTCAGAAAAATTGGATAATGATAGAAATACAGAGAGTAAAGATAGCCTCCTGAAGATTCATTTGGGCCTAAGACCCTATTGGACTAGAGGCAATTTGTATTACAAATTAATAAAAAAATATATTGCTGGGCATGGTGGCTCACGCCTATAATACCAGCACTCGGGAGGCAGAGACAGGAGGATTGCTGAGTTCAGGGCTTCCCTGGGCCACATGGTGAGCTCAGGGCCAGCCTGAACTACAAAGCGAGACCCTGTCTCAAAATAAAAAATTATATTAGTTTTGCTGATATCTTAGACTTAGTAGGAGAATGAGATTAAGGATAATGGACTAGTTCACCTGGCAGAAGATATTTTAAAATAGACCAGCATTTGGACTGGCATATGGACTACTGGTTGCTTTTTATCCAAATATATTGTCAGAATCTGTGGCAAAAAGGCAATCATAAAAATTTGGAAAAATTAATTTTTTTTTTTGAGACAGGGTCTTGCTTTGTAGTTCAGGCTGGCCCTGAGCTCACACTGTAGCCCAGGCAAGCCTCGAACTCAGCAATCCTGCTGCCTCTGCCTCCCGAGTGCTGGGATTACAGGCGTGAGCCACCACGCCCCCGCATTGTGATATGTGGTATTGATTGCTAGTGCATGTGAGTCACCACGACCAGCATTGTATGTGGTTATGGGGATTGAACTCAGGACCTTGCGCTTGCGAGGCACATGCTGGAACCACTGAGCTAAATGTCTGGCCTGAAAAATTAAATTTTTGCCCAGAAGGAACCATATGAAAAGTTGACCACGCATGAGATCTAACTGTTGAAGAGATTACCTGAAAGAAACCAGTACTTTTATAGGGAGTAGAAGACAGATGTGTTGAGGATGTCTCAGGAATCAGGAAACACTACCTATTGCTGGGTCAAGGGTGAAAAAACATCAAGTTTGCTCTTGGAAAGAGAGTCCCCACAGCTTCTTTTTGAGATGGACTTCCTATGGAATTGGTTCCTTCATATTTACTTCATCACGCTCAGCCATTCAGCCCCACTGTGACCTGACTTCTTCCACCAAATGCAGACTGGCACAGAGCAAAAAGTGCTACTTTGACTGGGATGCAGAATGAAGAGTGGTAGGGTCAGGGGCATTCTGTTCAGATTACACAGAAAGGCCTTGGAAGGCCAGGCAAAGAGCTCCTAAGAGGGCAATGTATGAAGCTGTGGGAATGGAGCCAGAAGGGCAGCTAGAGACCTCAGGAAGTTCTGAATATCAGGAATGTGAAATGTCAGCTGAGAAAAGCTGCAGGCCATGTGTAGAGCTAGCCCAGAAAGAAACCTGATTACAAGGAGATACTCCTTGTACAGAATTAGAAAATTCATAGAAAACAAGAAACCTGTAAAACAACCATTAGAAGATAACTCTTTAAATGTTGTGATATATTTAAATTTAAACTGCTTCTGTAAGGTTTAGTTTAAAATTTATTTTTATATCTCATATATAATTTATATAGAATATATATAATTTAATGAAGTTATTTCTCATGAGTGCCCAGGGCATTCATGCTGACCTACTTCTTCAGCCCATTTCTTTTAATTTTGAGAACAGATGTCTGAGATTTAGCTCGATGGCACCGTGCCCGCCTTGCAATAGCGAGGTCATGTGTTCACTCCCCCATATGTCCACAAAAAAAAAAAAAAAGAAAACGACACTAGGTCTTGCTAAATTACTAAATTGAACTGGCTAGGCTTAAATTTTTACCTTTCTGCCTCAGGCTCCCAGAGTGCTGGGATTAAAATTGTGTGGTACCTTTCCTAGCTAAATATATAGTGAACCAGTGCAAAAGAGTAGAATCATTTTTAATTCCCACCAATAGTTATTTCCTGTATCTTCACCAAAATTTGATATTGTCAATTACTGTATTTTATCTATTTTTGTACTTGTGTAGTAATATATTGCTTTAATTTGTACTTTCCTAACGACACGATGTAGATCAGTGTTTCATATGTTTAATTGTCGTCTATATATCTTCTTTTCATTTTGTGCTTTTTATTGGTATGTATTTGCAGAACATGATTACATTTCTCATGGAGTTGGTACATACGCATAAATCTTTTCATCCTTGGTCTTTTCTCTCCCATGTCTCTTCTTCCATCTCTTTGTACCTGTCCCTTTGCAAGAGATGTCTCCTTATTTCCTATTATCTCCATTTTATTGTTTTTAATTCATATTTTGGTTTGTCACATAAAAGGAGCCATGTAATATTTAAGTTTGTGTGTCTGATTAATTTAATGTTGCACTGTCAGGGTGCATAGATTTTTTTTCTACAAGAGGTACAACTTATCCTTTGACAGACATATAGGGTGTACCCAAGATTTAGCTATTATGAATAATATTAGTATACACATGAATATACACATATCACTGTAATCCAATGTTTTAACTCTTTGAGAAGAACTTAGAAGGGTAATAGTTGGGTCACATGGGTCAAATAGAATTTCTATTTTTATTTATTTTGAAGAATTTCCATACCTATTTCCATAATGGTTGTAATAATTTAGATTCCCAACTATGTAAAAGGATTCTCTTTTTCACACAGGATGACCAACATTTGTTATTATTTGATTTCTTGATGATAGCTATCCTTTCTGGAGTAAGGCACAATCTCAATATTCTTTTTGTTTGGATTTGTTAATGACCAGAGGTGTTGAATACTTTTTAATATATTTATTGGCCATATGTAATTCTTCCAGGAAGTGTTTATTTCAGTTGCCTACTTTTTCATGGGTATTTTATTCGGAGTGGGCTCTAAGATTTTTTAGTACTTTATATATTCTGTATATGAATCTTTCCAGGAGTAACTGTCAGGATTTATTTTTTTTCCATTCTACAGGCTATCTCTTCACTGGGTTGGTTACTTTTCTGTGAAAAATTTATAAATTTGATATTATCTCACTTGTTGACCATAGGTACTATGCCTATGCAATTAAGGTTCTCTTCCATCGCCTTACTTGTGTCTGTTTCATTTTCCAGAAGATTGTTTCATTTATGTAAAGATTTTGGTAAGCCACAATGCCCCAGAAGCATTCTCTTTTGTCCACATTCTTGAGAACATTTGTTATACTTTTTTGTGTTTCCTCACACAAAAGAAACAATGCAATATTCAAACCTATCCCCTATCTTTCACAGTACACTAAACAAAAAATGAAAATGGATCCAGAATCTAAAGATTAAAACATAAAATCAAAGGGTAAAGAGCAAAATGGGGGATAGATATTGAGTAAGAAGTGCATTTTCAAATGAAAGGGGTACAAGACGGGGGAAAAGAAAAAGTTTAAAAAAAAAGAATGGAAGAAAAAAGCTATTATAAAGGGGAAGGAGTGATTGTAACCGAGAAGTCTCCACTTATTGTTTGAAAGATCACCTCAATAGCAAAAAATGTGAAAAAGAAAGTTTCATGCAATTATCATCTGAAAGCAAGGTAGAAAAACAATAATCACAGCCAACAAAGCACACATTAAGACACAATTAGGAGAAACAAGGAAGGCCAACATATATTGTTAAAGAGAACAATCCATGGGGCTGGGGATTCAGTTCAAGTGGTACTCCACCTGCCTTGGAAGCACAAGGACCCGAGTTCAATCCCCAGTACTGAAAAACAAATCCACCAAAGAGATAGAATATTCTATATTCTGTATTATATATTTATATTCTGTATTGTATATCCTATAAATACATCCATAAATGCAATTTACAATATGTACATAAATATATAAATACATTATATGTCATAGTGCCTAGTTTATTAACAAAACACTAGTTGACCTTAAAGGAAATGTACACCAGTAAAATAGCAGTGACCAACCTCAGTGCTAACTTCCATGCTTCACTGTTGTCAATAGATAATTCATTCATAGAAAAAGAGAGAAAAATATTCAGAATTAAACTATACTATTGTTCAAGTGGATTTAAAAGATCTACACAAGATTCTATTCAGAAAATTCACTGCAGAATATGCATTTTTCTTCATGGCTCATGGAACTTTCTCCAAAATTTGGATATTTTAGACCATGGACAAATTCTTATCAAATACAAAAGGCAATTGAAATAATTTCTTACATCCTATCAGATCATGTTGGAATGAAACTAGAAATAATCAGCTAGGGAAACAATAGAAACTCTGTAACATATAGAAATTGAACAATTCCCTTTTGAATGGTTAGTAGATCATTGAAAAAAACTGGAGTGAAAATGAAAAATTCTCAGAAACAAGTACAAATAAAAGGGCAATCCATCAGAATCTTTGAGATAGCATGAAGGTAGTTATGAGATAAGCTTATAGCTCTCTCTCTACATATATATATATATATATATACATACATTTAAAAAATCTGAAGTTCTTTGCAAAGCCACAACAAACAGAAACTAAATCCATCATAAGGAAGACACAATTGAGGTCAGAACTGAAATTAATGAAATAGAGACTAAAAGAATGATACATAGTATTAGTGAGACAAAGAATTAGTTCTTTTGGAAGATAGCCAATGTTGATAAACTCTTTGTTAAATTAAGAAACCAAAGAGAGAGATGAGCACAAAGCAACACAATTACAGATGAAAAAAGGACATTACAGTAGACTCCACTGATCTAGAAAACCATTAGTGGCTATTTTCAAAGTTTATCTTCTAATAAATTGGAGAAGCTAGAAGAATTGAGTAAAATTCTCAACATTTTTTTGACCTACAAAAATTGAATCAAAAAATGCCCCCCAAATTAAATAGATTAATAACAGATGGTAAGATTAAAGCAGTAATGAAGATTTCCAAGAAAGAAAAAGCAGTAATGAAGATTTTCAAGAAAGAATGAAAAAGCTCAGAAGCAGATAGATTCACAGTTAAATTTTATTAGAATTTTGAAGAACATCAACTCTTCTCAAATTATTCCCTTATACAAAAGATAAAGAACATTTCTAAAGTCATGTTTTGAAGCCATTATCACTTTAATATTAAAAATATATGTAGGATGGACTAAACAGACAAGTTACTGATTTTTCCACCACTCATTTTATATCTTACTACTTTACTGAATTTATCAGCTCTAAAAGTTTTTTTTTTTCTTTTGGTAGAAGAATCTTTAGAGTTTTTCTAAGTATAGGATCATATCATTTGCAAATAAGAACAATTTGACTTCTTTAGATTTACTCTTGTTATTTATTTCTCCTGTCATATTTCTTAGGTGAAAATTTGAAAAATACATAATTAATAGTATTGATGAGTGTAGATATTGTCTCATTTCTTATTTTAGAGAAAATCCTTAATATTTTTACTATTTATTTGATGTTCGCTAGGGGTTTATCATGTAAAGTTTTTATGATCGCGAGGTATGTTTCATCTCTAGTTTCTTCAGGAATTTTGTCATGGAGGATGCTGAATTTTGTTGATTATTTTTTCTATTTCAATTGAGATGATGATGTGATTTTTAATTCCTGACTTTACTTATTCAATGTAATGTATTATTCTACAGGTGTTCATGCCAGAGAGAAGATCTGGAAATTGCCTATCTGTGATCTATTGATTTCACTTATTAGTATATCCTCCAGATGTCTCCATTTGCACCTAAATGGATCGATCTTGTCATTCTTTATGGCAGAGTAATACTCCATTTTGTAAAAAAACCACATCTTCTTTATCCACTCTCCAGTTGATGGACATTTGGGTTGTTTCCAAGATTGAGCTATCACGAACTG
>PVIC010019919.1:0-17196 GCA_004025085.1 Thryonomys swinderianus | reverse complement strand
GTATTATTAATGTTTGCATATTGAATTGTTTTGGATTTCCGTATATAGTAAAACCAATTTGTTTGTAGTGCGTTATAATGTGTCATTTAACTCATTTTGAAACTATTTTTAAAGATTGTTTTTGCATGTATAACTGGTCTTTTCACTGTGTTTAGTTTCCCACATTCAGGATGTAATATATAATAGTAGGAACATTATAGGACATAGAATTTATTTTTTATTTTTTATTTTTCATTTTATTTTTTTTTTTGAGACAGGGTCTTGCTTTGTAGTTCAGGCTGGCCCTGAGCTCACTATGTAGCCCAGGCAAGCCTCGAACTCAGCAGTCCTCCTGCCTCTGCCTCCCGAGTGCTGGGATTACAGGCATGAGCCACCACGCCCAGCAGGACATAGAATTTTTATATTGACCTTTTTACTTACTAGTATGTCTTTACTGTCTGTATTTTCATAGCTGGATGTTCATTTCTTTAAAACAATGAATAACTTCCCCTTATCTGGTTGTACCATAGATTGTCCATTCATCTACTTTAAGATATCCTGGTTAATTACAAGTTTTGAGTACTTATGAATAAAATTGTTATAGACTTGTTGGGTAAAAATTTATTGTAAGTTTTCAACTCCTTGAATAATTTTTTTTTTTTGAGACAGGATTTTACTTTGTAGTTCAGACTGGCCCTGAGCTCATTACGTAGCTCAGACAAGCCTTGAATTCAGCAATTCTCCTGCCTCTGTCTCCCAAGTGCTTGGGTTACAGGTGTGAGCCACCATGCCCAGAATTAATTCCCTGAATAAATATTAGGGAGAATGATAGCTGGATTCTCTGGTAAGAGGACTTTTAGTTTGACCGGGTTGGCTTTCTTTGTTTTTTAATAGAGCAGTATACATTAACTCATTTCTTCCCTTTTGGTTTATCAGTTACACTTCTTTAAATATGTTTGTGGTTACTCTTGAATTTTAAAAATACATGCAGAAATAATCTCACTCACCTTAGTGCAAATTTTTAGAAACAAATATTTTCAATTCCTGCTCTATACTGTGAAGATATTCCTACCACTTACTTGACATACATATACCATCTAATATATCATTGGTATTTTTCTTTGAACAAGTAGTTATCTATTAGATCAGTTAAAAGTAAAAAATATTTTATCTTCATTTATTTTTCTCTAACATTCTTCTTATTTAATATGGCACATGTTTCTAAACTAAATTTTTCTCTTTGAATAATTTCTTTTATACTTCTTGCAAAGGAGATCTACTGGTAGAAAATTGTTATTGTTTTTGACTCATTTTTCTTATTCTTTTTTTTTTTTTTTTTTTTTTTTTTTTTTTTTTTTTTTTTTTTTTTTTTTTTTTTTTTTTTTTTTTTGAGACAGGGTCTTGCTTTGTAGTTCAGGCTGGCCCTGAGCTCATTATGTAGCCCAGGCAAGCCTGGAACTCAGCAATCCTCCTGTCTCTGCCTCCCGAGTGCTGGGATTACAGGTGTGAGCCACCATGCCTGGCTTTTTTTTTCTTATTCTTTTAGAAGGTTGTGTTTTCTAGGTTCAGAACTATAGCTTCATATTTTGAACTTTTTTTTGGTTACATTTCAGAAATTAACATAGTCTTTTCTTTGTCCTTCTATGCTCTGTTTCTTATTTACCTCTGGCTCTTTTCAGGGTTTTCTACCCTTTTTTATATGATGTACTAAAATGTAAGTATAGTATGCTTGGTTTTTATTCTTTTTTTATTTTCAGACTCTTGGATTTCCCCTTTTCTTCATGTCTACTTCCTTTCCCTTTTCTCTTTCAACTTTTTTCCTTTCCCTCCTTTTTTATTTCTTTAGAATGACTTGTAAATTTTGGTTGAAAGAGTCTTACATGAAGACATAATAACAGAACTGTGGTAATTAGGCTATTGGGGAGTGAAATCGTATGTTAATCTAGCTAAGAGCTAGATTATGTCCCTGTGTACCGATGATGTGTGTCAGAAAATTTCTTTTCCTGTAGATGTTTGTGTCCATTACTTTTTTCCCACGTTTTTCATTTGAGTTTCCTGTAGAATTCTTTTTAAAATCAAACTCTATGCTTTACAGTCCTTCAATTGTAATATGTTTGTTTTACACTGAAGCCTTGCTTTTGTCTCAAGTATCTTTTAGTAAGCTGATCTCAGCTGTGTGTTTAATTACTTCTCTAGATTTGTAGCCTATGCTTTGCCTTGTAATCTAAATTGCCTGATGTGCATGAGAAAAGTTATTAAGTTTGAGCTTTTTTCTTCTTTGTGATTATTTTAAAGATTAAATATTATGTTTTCAAGTTCTTTACATGTAGAGTTAAAGTTAGAAATCTTCTTAACTGTCTATTTTTAGTTCTATATATCTGATACCAAAGCAGACTAGCAGAGTAATAGAATTACTTAAAAGACAACCTCACTTACAAAATTATGAGGTGTAGTATTTCCTTTTTTTTTTTTTTTTTTGGGACAGGGTTTTGCTTTGTAGTTCAGGCTGGCCCTGAGCTCACTATGTAGCCCAGGCAAACCTCAAACTCAGCAATCCTCCTGTCTCTGCCTCCAGAGTGCTTGGATTACAGGTGTGAGCCACCACGCCCGGCACTGTGGTGTGTGGTATCGATTGCTGGTGGGCTTGAGTCTCCATACCCAGTACTGTATGTGGTTACTGGGGATCTAACTCAGGACCTTGGGCTTGCGAGGCAGGAGCCAGAGCCACTGAGCTAAATGTCCAGCCCCAAGGTGTAGTATTGCTTTTTGTTTTAAACCACTGTTTTGTTTTTAAATTGAATTCTTTATTGGTATACTTTATATACAGTTCACAATCACACTCAACCTTGGGGAATTTGTACCAGTATATGACAGAAGTTAATTCTCATTTTACCCATATCCCTACCTACCCCCTAACCTCCTTCCCCTTATATACATATTTTTTCTTTTTCTTTCTGAATCATATTTATTCTTTCCCTTCATTACATTTCCCCACCACATTCCCTTTGAACATTTCCTCTTTTACAAAATACATCATGCATTCTAGAACTCATTTATATCTACAGTTCTCATACCAAAGAAAAGATACGGTATTTACATATTTGGGATCTATTTATTGCATGTGTTAGTGTGTCCTCATGGTGTATACATTTGCACATAAATGAATGAAGCTGTCATTCTTTATGGCAGAGTAATAATCCATAAAAAAAAACCCACATCTTCTTTAACCAGTATCCAGTTGATGGGCATCTGGGTTGTTTCCAAGATTGGACTATCACAAACTGAGCTGCTATGAACATGGGTGTACCTATGTCTTTACAATATGAATCTTTAAATTCCTTTGAGTATATTCCTAGCAGGGGAATAGCAGGCTCAAACGGGTCCTCTAATCCTAGATTGCTGAGGAATCTCCACACTACTCTCTTCAATGGCTGCATAAGTCTACAATCCTACCAACAGTGGAGAAGTGTTCCTTTCTCCCCGCAGCCTTTCCAGCATTTATTGCTGGTTGATTTTGCAATACCAGCCATTCTTTCTGGAGTAAGATGAAATCTCAGTGTTGTTTTCATTTGCATTTCTCGAATGACTAGTGATGTTGAACATTTTTGCCGATGCTTCTTGGCTGCTTTTACTTCTGCCGCTGAGAAGTGTCTGTTCATTTCAGATGCCCATTTTTGAACTGGGTCTTTAAACTTGTAGGGACTGACTTACTTAAATTCTTTATATAGTCTAGATAGTAGCTCTTTGTCTGACAAACAGCTAGTAAAGATTTTTTTTCTCATGTTGTTGATTATCTTTTAACGGTGCCAGTGTTTTGAAGGTTTTTTGTTTGTTTGTTTGTTTTTGCTGTGCCAAAACTTTTCAGTAGGATGAGATCCCATTTGTTGATTCTTTCTGCTAGTTCTCATGCTATAGAGGTTTTGTTCATAAAGTCTCTGCCTAAGCCAATGTCTCCAAGAGTTTTACCTTCCCTGTTTTGCAGCAGGTTTGTTTCTGTTTAAATGTTTAAATCTCAAATCCATCGTGATTTCAGTTTAGTACATGGTGAGAGATAGGTCTAGCTTTAGTTTTTGGCAGGTTAAAGCCCAGTTTTTCCAGCACCATTTGTTAAAGAACTTGTCTTTCCTCCATTGAGGATATTTGGCTCTTTTGTCAAAGATAAGGTGGCTTAGTGTGTCCAGAGTTGTTTCTGGAACTTCTAATCTATTCCACAGGTCCTCAGGTCTGTTACTATGCCAGTACCATGCATTTTTTTTATTACAGTGGTTAAGCCACTGTTTTTGGAGAGTTTGCTAAACAGAGGAAAACAACCAAAGTACCAAGTATAAAGTTATATAGTTTCATAGAATTTCTGCATACAAATCAATACAGAAAATCAACTGAACTTCTATGTATTATATATTCTTCAACAAGAATATTTTATCAGAAAACATTTCTTAAAATAGTGAAAATATTCGGAAAAACGATTGCTAAATTCTAATAAAATATAAATGCTTCTAAATTAAAGTTGAAATTAATTTAATTTAATTTAATTAAAGTTGAAATTAAGCTAATCATGAAGAATTTATTTATATTTGTTTATTGGCTACATCACCTTACTGTATAGTTGAAGCTGGCCTCAAATGGATTATATAGTTTAGGCTGATCTTGAACTCATAACAAGATCCAGGTCAGGCTCCTAAATTTTGAGGTTTCAGGTATGAGTCACCGTGTCTAACTGTGAAGACCTGATCTACTAAAACTTACATTAACTGTGAAAATGCACTGCCTTAAAGATAGTAGCTCTTGAAATAGGCATATAGAATTAATAAAATTTTCCTGCTTAAATATCATATTGATTTGCTTACATGAAAAAAATCAAAGTGTAAGGAAGGAGTAAGATGGACAATAGATATTGGGAAGTAGGAAGAATATGTTCAAGTGGGAAGAGGAATGAGAGATGGAGGAAGGGAAAGGAAAAAAAAATTTAAAAAGAATAAGAGAATAGAAGAAAAAAAAGAAATTCTTTGTAAATAGGGAGGGTTTGAAGGGGGAGGAAATGAAGGGGAAACAAAGGAGTATTAAGAAGTAGTAGTTACAAATATAAATCTCCTATGACAAATGTGATCATTATGTATGCCAAACATGTATTAATAAAAGTACCTGTAGTTTTGTATATCATTGCCTAGTTAGTTCTATAATGAATATGGCTAACAACAAAAATTTAAATCACCTACAAAGGAAGAAAAGTTTTGAGGCTCTTTACCTAGTTTAGCAGAGATAATTATTCTCTACAGGTGAATCAATACCAAAAGATTTTTAAGATTCAGAAAACAAATCTCAGGCAAGGTTGACAGTATATTTGAAAGGCACTGGTGAGGTGTCCTGTTCCATTTCCCATCACATGTCATTTCATGTTTATTTCATGGAGTAACCTGTTTCTACAAGTTGTTTTCCAGACTTTGAAAACACAAGTTGCTGTAGGTAATACTCAATGGAACTGGGGACATGGATGACTGTCATGGATAGCATGAAAGAAAGGCTTTTTAAAAAATTCCATCTTGGGCCGGAGGGTTAGCTCAGTGGTTCTGGCGCCTGCCTCGCAAGCGCAAGGTCCTGAGTTTGATCCCCGGTAACCACATACAATGCTGGGCGTGGAGACTCACGCCCACCAGCAATCAATACCATATACCACATACCACAGTGCCAGGCGTGGTGGCTCACGCCTGTAATCCCAGCACTCGTGAGGCAGAGACAGGAGGACTGCTGAGTTCCAGGCTTTCCTGGACTACATAGTGAGCTCAGAGCCAGCCTGAACTACAAAGGGAGACCCTGTCTCAAAAAAAAAAAAAAATTTATCTTGTGAGGTCACATAATGAGCACTTCTAAGCTTGAAGTAGAGATCTTGGCTCCTGCCCCAATGAGATGAAGTGTAATAACTATACTATGAAAATTTGCAAATGGAAAAAGAGAGGAACTTCCTTTCTGTTTTCCTAAATTTCTGTTTGATATTGTCCCACGTTTCTAAAATGAGGATTTTAAGAGGTGTGGTGTACACTTCAAGTAGTAATTGAGAGGGTGTTATGATGTGGAAGGCAGACAGGAGGTTAGTTCTTTTTGAAAATTTTTTTCAAAGCGTTTTCAATAAACTTACTGGTTTAAATTCAAAGAAATAAATCAATGAAAAAATGGATATGTCAATTCAATGTTATATTAAAAGAGAAATGTAAATACTATTTTTTAAATTTTACCGTAATAGTATAGAGAATTTAAAATGCAACATCTAAAATCCAATATTTTTAAATCCTTTCCAATATATTTGACAATTTATAGGTCAATAAGGTGACAGTTTTTTTCACTGTGAGACAATCTTGTGTATTATTACCTTATTAGTTTAAAATAAAGTTTATTGATTTGTATAGTCCCCTTTTCCTTTATTTTTAGAAAGTTGCTGTGTTGACACTTACAAAAACTTGTGTTTCTTGATATTTATGAACTAAGCATGTATCAAAGATTTTATGATTATGTTTGCATTCAATGCATATTATATGCTCAAGTTTTAAAATGTTTTCACAATATATTTGCAAAATTTTCAAACTTAAAATCCTAGGCAAATGTGGTTGTATTTGTTAAAATTTCTGCACCCTGTGAACCTTTACCCAAGACTGAATAAAATGTTCCAAGAGTCTTCATATCAAGTCAAAGGAACTATCCCAATTGGAAAGAGAATAATACTGCAAATGCTATTTCCTTTACCTAAACTAATTCCAAACAAATGGTTCTTTTGTCAGAAAGAAAAAAAAAATTGTGTAACTCATTGGAAAATCTACTTTTGTGTTTGGTGCTAGTTTTTGGCAGCCTAGATAATCTATATAACTCAGTTTTATATCTATATAACTGTTTATATTTCCTCCTCATTGTGGAGTATTTTGTGATAACTCTTTTACTCTTAGTTCAGTTCCTGTTGTTGGATTTATCTTAAGCATATTTAATAACTAAAATTTACTTTGGATGCTTCGAATCATACTGCTCCTTATTATGGAAATCTCTGTCTTTTTGCCAATAAGGAGTAAGACAGGCCTACAGCTCACACAGCCAGTGTGACAAGCTTGTATAACAACAATGAGATGCAAAAGTCAGAGGGAATAAAATACTAAGTTTGTGAATAGATTTGTACACACTCTGGAAAAGTTGATTTGAGCCATTAAACTATGCAAGGAAAAAGACTTAGGCCACTGAAGAAAGAAAGCTAATAAATGCAAGGAACAAGCTGTTTTATTCTTCATTTCATACTTTCATTACCAAGAGCCTATTCTGAGCTTGTTTTCTATTTGAAAGGCCTTGAGGGTTAGGGAACTATTCATCCACTGTATTAATTGGTGAAGCTAAATCACTTGCCTGCTGCATTTTCTATAACACTCACATTCTCAGCCTAACCATTGGCCACCTGTACTCAGCATGTTCTCACACATGGTCATTAACTCTGAAAACTAATGCAAGCCAAACAAAGCCTGAGGAATAAATGAGTAGCCATAAGAAAACAATTAAAAAGTCACCTGTTGTGAAAAGACATATTTAATCAAACCTGCAGCAGTGAGACCACCCAAGATTAAACAGAAGTTTTTCTATATGTCTGGCATTTACAATACAGGTGCATTTTTGTGAATGAGTAATTGTGGTGGAAATATATTTACTTGATGTGTGTGAATACCGAGAATAAAAGTTTTAATAAAATTTGATAAATTTTTCAGAAATATTGAGAAAGTTTTTTAAAGGTCAAAAGTAAGTAATATTTATGCAAATTTATCCACTGAAATTAATGGATGATCTAGTTGATAATTATGTAACTCATTCATAAGGATTTGAGACCATAAACTATGCAAAACTTTGAAAGATGAATTATCTAAGAAATACTTACGATACCTGTGTTACTTCCAAATGGGTAAATTATTATTTATTTCTTCAGAGTAGGTTTTTTAAATCAAATTGATTTACTGCATATTTTAAAACATTTTTATAATAAAATTGTCCCATTTATTTTCTATTCCCTTTGAATTTATAACATTAACAGAGAAAAACATTTATTTTATTACTGCATAAATATACTGAGCCTACACTAGAAAATGTGTCATATACTTTGTTTTTCATACTTTCACTTGTTCATGAAAGTATATCAAAATAGAATAATTTTTATTAAAAGAAAAATAATAGTAATATTAAAATAAATATTAAGATACTTTAAATTTTTTCAAATGTCAGTAAATTTCATATATTTAAAGTTGTAAGAATAAAACTATACTATAGCCCTTGTAAGCAGAATTGCCCTATTCCAAATAATCTCAAATACCATTGCTTTGCACACATATCTTTTAGCTTTTGAATATTTCTTGAAATCAGTAGGAAAAGAACTTGACCTGTGTGACTGAAGTTAAGTTTTTCAAATTATCCATGCCACACTTGGTTCATCTGTAAAGGAGAGAATATATTAACACTTACTTCATAGACTTGTGAGAACACAATATTTATTATAAGTAAAGTCCTGATATCAAGTAGTATTTGTTAATTTTTGATTATGTTGATATTTCATACATTTTGGTTGAATTTAGAAAAAAAAATCTCCTTGTACATTCTAAAACATCCCCAATATAATTCTTAACTATGCATTAAAAATGTTTTAATTCTAAATTTGAATTCCCCTTTCAGAGGCAAAATGTAGTTAACATAATGTTTGATGAATTGTTGTAAGTATGAAATTGAATACAAATGAAATAGCAAGGGGAAGCAATATTTTTTTCTGAATCTTAGGGAAATTCAAATGTATGCAACAGATTATTGTTTCATTTTTCTACCTCTACTGTAGTCTTTGATAGCTACTCAGCCATTTCGTTATTCTTTGTATTTAGTCTTTATACTGGCCTAATAAAATATGATAGATATCCCAAGAGTTCCAACTCACTACATCCAAAATTCTCTTTAAACTTGATTAAAGTATATTTGTATATTGTTTATATTAGGCTTGACCTACTTTTAATATTTTATTTCCTCAACAATTACTATTGATCATTTTCTTCTGCCCAAGGAGGGCTCATTGTTGATGTTTAATGTTCATCGTTCTTAACACTCTGTCTTGTGTTATGAAATTTACTCTTTAAATAGTTCTTAGAAATGTCCTATTATTACATTTTCATGCTGTGATTCAGGCCTATCTTTTTGTATGGGACCATTGTAATAATAATTTGTTGAGTCTTCTGAACTTTGGTTTTGTCATCTTAAATCTGTCTTGCACACTGTCACTGTGACCCTTCTCACGTGTAAACTTGTTATATTTGAGTGTCCTTATTGACTACAGAATTACAGATGAAATTCTCCACCATATGTAAATTGAGTTGTGTGGCATCATTTTTGCCACTTCCTTTTCACTCCTTTCTTTCTTTCTTCCCCTCTTTTCTCTTTTCCTATCCTTTTTCTGATCAATCTAGCCACTGAAAACTGATTTTGTTTTATGGGAAGTATCATGGCTTTCCTATAGATTTATTCTTCTGTTTTGATCTTTCCCCTGGTTTATTCTCCTTTTCTTTAAAAAGAAAAAGAAATTTCATTCTTCTATAAATCAGATTAGTGATTCAGATTAGTGACTCATCTCCTTTGAAAACTCTCCTTTGTCACTTTAGAGTAGATGTTTTCTTCTTCCTCTGTCCCCCAGAATGTAATGTATTCACTTCTATTGTAGGATTTACCACACTTTGTTGACATTTTTGCATTATTACACTATTGAACTAGAAACTTCATGAGATAGGCAGGATTTTTGTTTGATTTTAAAACATACTTTCCTCTATAAATGTACCAAATTTTGATGTTTTTCACAGTATTTTTTTTTAGTACTCGGAACTGACCTCAAGATCGTGTACTTGCCAGGTAGGCACAGTGCCACCTAGGTAAATCCCTGGCAGTACCAGACAATATTTTAAAGTACACTATTTATTATCATTATTAAATTATTTATAAAAAAGTTTTTACACCAAAAATTGTAAGAATAACTCTCCAAAAATTGTGTCAATCTTTAATATTATAAAATTTTACAAAGTCCCTCTGGTTTACTATTTGTGTTTGATTTATTTAGTAGATGTATGAACATTTCCTAATATGGTAATTCCATATAAGGAATTTAACACTAATTTAATTTTAGTTCAGACTCAAGAGCTCACTTGCATAATTATTTTGCTGAGGTACTGTGCTCAGCAGAGGGTAAAGAATGAATACCCTTATAAATGTTAATTGAGCTTAGTCATTTTATGTATTTTATAGGATGAGGCAGCTCTGGATATCAAGATTGAGTTACCAGTGATTCTGTCGTACTCCTGACTTTATTCTTTACTCTTCACCTTTTGATTTAATTATTGTTTTTCATGATATTTTCTTATTCCTTCTTTTCACTTAATACATTTTTATACTGATCTATTTATATTTAACTTAAAAACATTTATTCTACCAATCATACAGGAATTTTTAATCTCATGTTTATTTAATATCAAGTTAGCAGAGACTTTGCTTAGTTTCTAGACTTGAATAGTATTGTTTTGTTTACTGTTATCATGAAGTCAGACTTGCAGTCTTATGAATACTATATTTATGTTACATCGTCTTTATTTATAATGAATTTATAGCGAATATAAAAAAAGAAAAACCAATTGAAAGACAATGAATAAAGCTTTTGAAATGTCAAAGTAGAGGCTTTTTTTTTCTTTTTTTGGTGAGAAATACCTAGGTTTTGATTTTAGCCATAATAAAGAATGAAGACAGATTTTGATGTCTTCTTGTATAAATATATTAACTCATAATTTTTTCCCAAATTAGTGGAAAATTAAACTTCTTAAACAATTTTTAAGTTGCAAGAGCAGATTTAGAAAGAGTATTCTGGAGTTCCCAGAAAATTCATAATAGGAATGATAATAAAATTGCTAGTCACAGTAACATTATCATAATGAGATTGTATCAGGATCTTGAGTTTAAGTAAAATTAATGCAGAATTTAAAGAATAATTTTGTACTATCGAACTATTACCTGGCCATTTTTAATTGTAATAGTTCAATGACATAAAGAATTTAATCCACATTAGTTGTGGTTTTCTTTAAATATCTTCTTGACAAAGATAAATTTAAAATTTTAACTATGCTTGTGAATATTTTTTATCACAATTTTTCTTAGTATTATGGAAAGATACTTAAAGTTGACCTAATGATTCAGAATAAAACTGAAATAAGAGTTAATTTCATGTTTTTTCCTTTGCTCAGAGAAAGAGCAGAGGGCGTCTAATGGATAGCCGAGACCACCAGCGAAGAACAGCTGTCTTACCAAACAGCAGGGGGAAGTGTTCCAGGAAGGACAAGAGGAACCCCAAATAGAGGTCTGTAACATGAAAAGGAAGTGTTTCTGAGAGCAAAGGCAAGATGACTGTGAACTTCTGAAACTGGTACACAAAATGGCTGGGAAATGTATATAGGAAAACACTTGAAATTTAAACCAAACAGAAATGTCTGCAAATAATGCAAATGAAATTTTGAGTGATATTTAACTTGACTATTTCTGAACAAATGTACATAGTTTTTAAATTAATGTTAAAAGGTACCAGACATCTGTATTTCTGTTAGGGAATATTTTGACGAATATTTGTAAACAGTAATTGAATTCAATTTGATATTTAATCACAACAATGATGACTGGTGAGTTAAATCATCTACACAAGGGAAAACTTCTACCTCTGCTGTCTCTGTCTTTAGTGTTTAGTAATTTTTTTCTATCCATACCTGAAACATTGCTCAGAAACATCTTAATACTTCCCAAGATCATACTCATTCTTTTAAAGACAGCTCCATCGGTTATTTCATATAACCCTCTCTAGGTTCTTCTAGTTCTGATTTTATGGCCAATATTGCCCCATTCACTATATTTTAATTTGTGTCTGGAGCTTGTTTTGTGTACTGAATTTTAACTCATTTACAGATCAAATGTTTCCATATAACTATTTTCTTTGAAGAAACACTGCATCTTTCTCTTCCTTCCTTCCCTCCTCCCTCCCTCCCTCCTTCCCTCTCTCTTTCCTTCTTTCTCTTTCTTTCTTTCTTTCTTTCTTTCTTTCTTTCTTTCTTTCTTTCTTTCTTTCTTTCTTTCTTTCTTTCTTTCTTTCTTTCTTTCTTTTCTTTCTTTCTCTTCTTTCTTCCTTTATCTTTATATCTTTTTCCTTATAATATGCAGTCTTAGGACTTCCATTTTTAAAATGTAGTTTTGCAATCTAAAGAATTCTATTTAGATACGTTAGGGTAGAGCTCTTGGAGACACTGGCATAGGGGAAGACTTTATGAACAAAACCTCTGCAACATGGGAACTAGCATAAGGAATCAACAACTGAGGCCTCATCTTATTAAAAAGCTTCTAGAGCACAGCAAGAGAAACCAGTAGCCAAACAAAAAGGCAATCTACAATAATGGGAAAAAAATTACCAGCTATTTCTTGGACAAATGGCTGCTATCTAGAGTTTATAAAGAACTTAAAATGTCAATTTGCTCCCATATTTAAATACCTGATTCTAAAATGGGTATATGAAATGAACAGAAACATTTCAAATGAAAAAGTAAAACCAGCTAAGAAACATATGAAGAAATGTTCAACATCATTGGCCATTCCAGAGATGCAGATGAAAACAACACTGAGACTTCATCTCACTCCAGAAAGAATTGCTACTATCTTGAAATCAACCAACAATAAGTGATGGCAAGGTGGCAGGAAGAAAGGAGCCTTCTTCCCCTGTTGGTTAGAATGTTTACCTGTGTAACCACTGTGAAGATCAGGGTGGAGATTACTCAGAAGACTAGGATTAGAAGTCCCATATGACCCTGCTCTTTCCCTACTAGGTATATACGTGAAGGATTTAAAAGAATCATGTCATAGCAACATATGTGTACTCATATTTATAGAAGCTCTGTTTGTGATAGCTAAATCTTGGAAACAGCTCAAATGCCCATCAACAGGAGACTGGATAAAGAAGATGTGCTTTTTAAATAATGGAGTATTACTGTGTCATAAAGAATGATTAATTTGAGTCATTTATGCTCAAATGGATATACCTTGAGGACATAGTCATAAGTGAAATAAAAGGGACACAGACATACAAATGTCATGTTATTTCTCTGGTATGAGAAACTGAAGGTGTAAATGAATTCCAAAATATGTGATAGGTATTGTGAAATAGGAAGAAAATGTAAAATTTCAAAAGGTAAAAGGAAAAGGGAGGGTAAAGGTGAGTAAAGAAGGAAAAGAAGAAAATTTGATGGTAAAAAAATAAAAAGGAACAAAACTTGTGTATGTAGGGTGTGGTGGGTTGTAGGAAGGGCAGAGGAAGGGGGAAAAATGAGAATTTTGATGTGTCATGTACTGGTCCAAATTCTCAGTGCTGATTATGATCATAATGTATATACAAAATGTACCAAAAGTTAATTTAAAAATGTTAAACAAAAACAAAAAGAACTCTATTTTAGGTTATGAGATAAATTACTTTTCTGTTGATGTTTTCTTTTTTTTTGTTCTTTAAAAACATACATGTTTTTCTCTATTTTGAGTAATTTTTATCCTTAATAATATTTATGATTTCTTTCAGTAGTTAATTCACATTTTATCTCCCAATGGCTACTCAATCCTGTAAGAATATTTCACCTCACTAAGCTACTCTGGCCTTAAGATATGGCAATAAAATCTCTGAACTGTCTAAGTGAAGGATCTCAGCTCAGAAAGACAGCTGGACTTCCCATTCTCACAGTTAACAAATGAGAAGTTGTGTATGTACAAAGGTGTTGATATACAGCAAATGCTTTTGAAAATTAGATATTATAAATAATAACTGACATTCTTACTTGATTGATTTTTTTTTTTTTTTTTTTTTTTGGTACCAGGGACTGAACTCTAGCCCTTGTATGTCCAAGGTTGATGCAGTACCACTTGAGCCAAATCCCCCCCTCGTTTTATATATTTTATCTTCCTAATTAGACCCTTTACTTCTTTAATGCAGTTATTGAATTTTCACTGTGTAATACCTCATTTTCAGTTTAGCAAAGTGGTCACATTAGTTATAATTATTTGTTTGATCAAGGGGGAGCAGAGGAAATACAAAATAACCTACTAAGAAACTCTGTAAGAGAGTTGGAAGCAGGAATTGGATAAGAGGTGAAGGCTATTACAGAATTTTCCCAGAAATAATACCCTAAAAGAAAGCTAAACTTTCATTCTTTTGACAGTTTTTGGCACTAATCAATTTAGTAAAACTAAAAATACAGGCATTATGCAATTCTGTAACTCAACTTTGATCTTTTATTCCCTTTATATTTTATGTTAACATATTACATGCAGAAGGGTACACAATTATAACAAAGTTTAAGTATAATTATTTTTGAAGGCATAGAGTTCACTAAAAGCAAACAATATTATTAAAAACTGCAATGTACAGTTCTAGCCACAAAACCTCTCCAAAATAGATTCCAGGAACATTACAATAAAATGTTAGACAAAGTGGGAACCAGGAAGGGAAATGAGTTGTAACAGAAAGAAAAGAAGTTTACAGCCTTTCGTGGCTCAAGGGAGAAAAAGCTCACCCACATTGCTCCCTTTAAGAGGTTTTCCATGTTTAACTAGCTGCATGGAGATTCCCATATGGCTATTAAAGAATTATATCATCAAATAGAAAAATAATAAGTATATTAAAAGCAGTATATAATCATGCTATTAGAAGAGAAGGACCAGGCCATGAGCACATTATATTTAAGAGCTCAGAAGAGTAGGCACTCAATAAACGCCATGTACAGCATCGGATTTGAGAGCTTACTCTCTAAATTCAATATATAGCTAAATAAATAATGCAGCCTTGATAACTCTCAAAATAGAAAGTAAGTGGTCCATTAAGAGAACACATTAAGAAATATTATTGACTCTTTCTTGGACCCTTCAAGTGCCCACTATTAGTAAAATGTACACTCTCAACAGTTACCTGTAGAAAGATTCTAGTTAAATATACCTGTAACCTATAAATTCTCATTGTTAGTCAACAGTTAATTAACGTTTTTAATTCAAAATTTCATCATATTATAATGTTACAATATGGGGTTGTAAGTCGCATTTTTAAATGGCATGGGTTATTTGAGAAGCATCAACAGTGGACACTTAAAAAATAAACTAGCTGATAGCTCACAGAAAGGTTTTTGCCTGAGACACCGCTCACATTCATCCTGTACCATAGTTTGCTTTCAGTTCTGCTCTGACCAAAAGAAGTCATTCAGTTCATTTTCTCTCAAGTGCCAAGAATGTAAAATGGGTTGTCTACTCTTATATACTGTATGGAGATGTTATCTCTGCCTACTGAATGGTAGGCATAGAGTTTACTAAAAGCAAACAATATTATTAAAAACTGCAATGTACATTTCATACAAATCTTGAATGATTTTCCCAAATGAATTGATTTTCAATTGGATTTATACACAAGCTGCTTGAATCACATCATTTTCAATTTTTGTCCATTTATTTGTAGAAGATTCTTTCACATCTTCATGGTCAGGATTTTACAACTGTACACTGAATTTCCATACAGTCTTTGAATATGAAATAGTCTCAAGTACTCTGGCTCATGAACTATTTGACAGTTTCCACCACCTTCCAGGCTGTGTTGGAATACACAAGCTATTCTTCCTCAGCTCTTATAGATTAAGTTTCAACTCAAGTTTTTCAGTGTATATTTCCATATGTTTTCTACATACCAAATTTCTGTTGCCAAATTTCCTTTGTATTTTTACTTTCTGCCTACTCCTTTTGTAAGTTTTGTTTGATTTCTCTACTTTTTTTCTGAGTTATACCTTTATAGTTCCTCTCTACCACCTATGGAGGTTTATCTGGTGTGGATGATTTATTATAAATAGCTCAATTCTAGAAGAGCATTTCTAGGTAGTTTCAACTTTAGAACTTCCCTACTTCATTTTCTATCAGTAGATGAATAATAATGTTTTGTCTGCAGCTAGGAATTATATGTAAGGCACATTTAAGTTGACATGGATTTAGCCATTATATAAATGATTATTCTGTTATAGCTGTTTAGCAATTTATATATATGGGGATGAATTGAATATGTATAATGTAGAATCTGTTTGAAACACATTTCCATCTCTGAGACTTAAAGAGAAGTTGCCAAAAACCTTCCCTTATGAGGAAGTGTAAAACTGAGTGGAGGATAATATTCAAGGAATGAAGAAAGTGTATCTGAAAAAATAACTTTTCAAGATGTAAAAGAGAAAAAAATCACGGAGAATGGAAAAAAAAATAAGAAAAGGCAGAAGTAAATGGATGAGAAGGGAGGAGAGGACACAACCAGAGGTCAGAAGAAGCAAGAGAGGGGAAAGGACATAGGTCTAGCATTAATTTCACTAGGAGCACTCAGAGAAAAATATTTGTGATGCAGCTTATTTGCCAAGGTTTTAAAAAATTCTTAGGCACAGAAGCAAAGAAGAATTTAGAAAAGAAACCTGAGGAGATACATCTTCATTCTTTCTCTCTCCTATTGTGCAGCTTTTGAGAATCACTCCTTCTTATGTTTCCTCTCTTTGTGTGTATGTCACTAGAAGTATTGTAACTATTAACTTCTTCATTAATTCAAAGGAGTTCTTCTTTTCTTATATAGCAAGGCATATTTACTCTTCCACTAAAGGAGAAAAAAACTTAGTGATATATTCTAAAATGATTGTATTTTACTCTTGTTAACTTTTGATCTAATTTAACTTTTTAAATAAAGTTAGGATGGATTTTGATGAATAATTATAGCAAATTATTGTTTTATTTCACAGACAGACAGTAGAACGATCACTAGTGAGAAAAATGTTGTAAACAAATAGATCATTAATATTACAAAGTCACTAAAATAATGAACTTATTTTGGATGTTTTTCTTTTCTTTTCTTTTCTTTTCTTTTTTTTTTTTTTTTTTCGAGACTGGGTCTCCCTTTGTAGTTCAGGCTGGCCCTGGCTCACTATGTAGCCCAGGCAAGCCTCGAACTCTGCAATCCTCCTGCCTCTGCCTCCAGAGTGCTGGGATTACAGGCATAAGCCACCACGCCCGGCACTGTGGTATGTGGTATTGATTGCTGGTGGACATGAGTCACCACGCCCAGCATTGTATGTGGTTACTGGGATTGAACTCAGGACCTTGTGCTTG
>PVIC010019918.1:0-30034 GCA_004025085.1 Thryonomys swinderianus | reverse complement strand
TTTTTTTTTTTTTGAGACAGGGTCTCACTTCGTAATTCAGGCTGGCCCTGAGCTCACTATGTAGCCCAGGCAAACCTCGAACTCAGCAATCCTCCTGTCTCTGCCTCCCAAGTGCTGGGATGACAGGCGTGAGCCACCATGCCTGGCACTGTGGCATGTGGTATTGATGGCTGGTGGGCGTGAGTCACTATGCCCAGCATTGTATGCGGTTACAGGGATTGAACTCAGGACCTTGCTCTTGCGAGGCAGGTGCTGGAACCACTGAGCTAAATCTCTGGCCCTCAGCTGTAGTTCTCAAATGACAAAGGAACTCTCCTCTAAGAGAGATGACTAATGTGATATGTGATGATGGCTCCGGACAATTCCGTGAAGAGGGTTTAGGGGAGAAGGAGAATGGCTGGCAGGAGGCAGATAGAGCCTCAAAGGTGAGACATATGTGACAGGTGGGTCTTTTCTGTCATTGAGCTTTTTTAGAAGACTTCCGTGGGTTAGATGTAAATTTAATTTTCAATCTACATCTATAATAGGGCCTATATCCATTTTAAGGATATTGAAGTATGAAGATAGATAGTTATTTGGGAAGCTCTTTTAAATATTTAAGTGGGTGACATTCAGACCGATTGCTCCCAGGAAAACTAATATAAACTGATATAAAGGATTTAAATGTGTGAGATGCTGTAGCTGGTGGCGGTAATCTAGGGAGAAGGAGAGGAGGCTTGCGTTGGCTCCTCCCTCAGAGAGTTTTCACAGTGGACAGGGGAAGATTAGCAACCTCAAAGGAAGGAGGAGGCCTTGGGCAGAAGAAGCTAGTGCTGCCGGGAATGGGGTTATTTCTGACTCAAGTTTCAGGGCCTTGGAAGGGGCCATGGGAAGACAGGGACTTACTTGATTCACTCGCCTTGGAAAACAGAGCAGTTTCTAAGGCATTTCAGAGTCGGATACTATGGCTGGCGAGTAGAGTTGTATGATAGAAGCAACAACCTAGAACCTTTTATGTTAGTGTGAATCTTGAACTAGAGATCACAGTTCACCGGCCTTGTCTAACTCACATTGTGAGTTAATGGCAAATCTGTCTGGAAGAAAATTTTTGTTGTTACTGCTGATTTTTTTTTTTTTTTTGGTGGTACCAGGGATCAAACTCACACCCTTACGCTTGCAAGGCAGGTGGTGGCGCCCTTGAGCTAAATCCCCAGCCCACTTACTGGAAGAGGTTCTGGTCTCCCTGGGACATGATGGAATGGAATTGGTTGTAATTGTAGTGTTTAACCTCATTATTTTCATTATTTTTTTTAAATCTTAATCACCAACATAATACACATATATGACATATATAAATCATATATACATTTTGTTTAAAATCCTGAGATCTATAAAGTTATGGAAAGACTACTTCATTTCCACTGCCTTCCCTGCTATGGCACACCCTTTGTAGGAATGTCCCCTTCCAACCTCATAATGTGTCTCCTGAATCTTTTCTGCCCAGTTTACATTCATATAAGGCACGTGTTTTGTTTTTTCATACAAGTGGGATTGTGCTACATCCATGGTTGAGAAAATAGTCATTTCCATTAACAGTGGGTCCTAGAGCTAAAGAGCTGTTCCAACAGATGTAACATGATTTATTCAACCTTTCATCTACTGATGGATATTTAGGTTGTTACCCATTTGTGCCATTAGGGACAGTGCTATAAAAGACATCTGTTTTATGTATTTCTGTAGGCAAGATTCCGAGAAGTGGGAAGTCTGGATAGAGCAATAACCACATGTTAAATTTCAAAATGTCCTTTTGCATTGCCCTCCAAAAAAGACCTCACTGTTTATAACTCTTTCAAATGCGCAAGAGTCCTTAATTTCCTCTACCTCGTTGACCAAGGATACTGTCATTTTTTTGAGACTGCTTTGGGTGGTTTGAGCAGTACTTAACTCTGTTCGGGTGGTTTTCTTAAAATCGGTTCCAAAAGCTGATGTGACGAATTTTACCAAGGAAAATAGGGATGGGCACACTGGGTCGTGCTGATGGGCAGGTTGCCCTGCCTGGTGTCTTTTGGGATCCTGGGGACATGGCGGGCAGAGACAGAACAAGCTCTCCAAACATATTCACATGTTGTTTCTGAAGGTCAAATCCAGCAGGAGTGAGGAGATTAGAGTTCACCGCCTGGCAAACGCCCTGCATTCCTTGGCACGCAGAGGCTCTCCTGTTACATGTTAACGCTGAGGATATCTCACACCTCAGTCTGTCTTGTTAACATAGAACATATTTTGTGATATTGCCTTAAAAATGGCCTCCCTCTGTCACTTGGGTATGAGGCTAAAATACTGACTCGTTATTTTCAATTTTCCATATTTTTAATTCTCAATTAAAGAATGATGCAGAATGGAACAGTTATAGATACATACACACATATGCAAACACAGATACACCCACCAAGAACTACGGCTAGCTCTCAGATTGCTCTTGAAATAATGGGAAAAGTATGAGTGTGCTACAGAGACCAGGAAATTCTAAAATATAAACTGAAAGGGCCGGAGGGTCAGCTCAGTGGTTCCGGCACCTGCCTCGCAAGCGCAAGGACCTGAGTTCGATCCCCGGTTACCACATATAATGCTGGGCGTGGAGACACGCCCACCAACAATCAACACCGCATACCACAATGCCGGACGTGGTGGCTCACGCCTGTCATCCCAGCACTCGGGAGGAGGCAGAGACAGGAGGATTGCTGAGTTCGCGGCGGCTTGCCTGGCCACCATAGTGAGCTCAGGGCCAGCCTGAACTACAAAGCGAGACCCTGTCTCAAAAGCAAAAAAAACAAAACAAAACAAAACAAAAAACATTATATATAAACTGAAATACTAGATTAAGAATGAGACAGTGTTTTCTACTGTATGAATTATAGTCAACATGGTAATGAAAAAATGCTCCAGCAGTAGTTCAGATCTTCTATTTAAATTTATATATATTCCTCTTACATACTGTTTGTTGTTGACAAGTTATCTTACTTAAATTCCTTGGGTACACGCAAGAAAACTATTTAGTTACCAGTTGTTAATATATTCACATTTCATTATAGAACATCAGAATAATGATTACAGTGATACCTACAACCATTGATTGATTCTGTTAGACATATATTTGCATTTTAAAAAGTCAAGTCTTGCTCTTGATATTGCTTCACTCCGCTAATTTTTTTCCAGGTAGAAAAGCTAAAGGTAATACAGGATTTAACATTTTATTGACATGAAACTTTAAAAGCACATTTTCAAACTCTGTGACATTATATGAATAAAAATGAAGTATTTTGACAAAACTTTCAGGATCATCAAACTTGGTCATCATAAATAAGTTCCCAGTACTAGTCTATTTAATGACAAGGGTATTTCTTTTGAGGTTTGTGCTCTGGGCCATCTTGTTTTCCTTCAATGAATATAAATCAGTAATCATAAGCAAAACAGAATTAAGAAAGTAAATCTACTGCTATGGAAAAATAAAACCTTAATATATCCCAATAAATGAACTCTAAGCCATCTCCTTTATAAAAATTTCCCAGGTTTCTGGCACTTCTCAGCATGATTCATCAATTGACAATATTTCTTAAAGTATTTTGGGTGAAAGAAAATCTACTGAAAAGAAAGAGTTTAGCGCTGGAAATTGAGATAGGTCATAATTTTAAGCAGAAACAAATATAAAGAAGTGTTTTCTCAGGACCACCAGTGAGTTATAAGTTCATAGACACACAAGGTCACCCACCATGGCTGGGTGCACGAAGCCCTTTGGATGAGCTTCGTAAAATGGGCAGTTGTTGCATTGTTGGCCACAGATAGCATTTTTGAGCTGAAAGACTTACAGATTAATATAAAACTCATCAAGTAATTCCAAGCAAACACTGTCAAATTACCAAGTTAGTCCCGCTGGCCTGCAGAGTGGGTGGAGACGCCTGACTCATCTCTCTCCTAGGTCTCCCTAAGGAGAAATGGGGCCCCCACCGTCCCTCGTGGAGAGGCACAGCTCACTTCCACGTTGCAGATCTTTTCTCTAAGGGGAACAGAGACCACAGATGCCGGCCAGCGACAGCCTCCAAACGCGTCCCAGAACACCAAGCAGAGTGGGCCTGCGGGCAGAACTGTCTGCACTTTTCATCGGAAAGCTCTGCATGGAAGGCATCTACATGTAAAGCAGACGTTTCTTTCTTCATCACAAAACACTGGGATCGAAGATCCCACCTCCTCACACCACAGCTGCCCTGACTTTGCAGTCTGAGGCCTGGGTCCTCTCAGAGAGCCGAGTGGAGAAAGGCAACAGGTCAGCGCTGGCCTGCACGGTGGGCGTGTAAAGACTGCTCAAGTGTCACAGTTCACACCTGGGGTTGTAGTGGAAGGTGGGGTGTAGGAGGTGTTGTTGCTTTATTTGTCTCGTTCTAAGTTTTGTAGGAAGCGCTGATGTGGAGACATTGGCATGTATCATTAGGCATGTGAAAAGAAAAAGCAGCTCAACTTAAACACTGTTTGGCACAACAACTGGGAAAGTTGATTAGCTCAGTATTTCCTTTTGGAATCTTCGCATCACTCTAATTTTTCCCTCTAGACATAAGAAGCATGCAGCCCCTTTTGCTTCAGGAAATACTTCCATTTCCTGAGCTATAATTTGATCCCTCAGCACTACAGATTTGGCACTTAGGTGACCTCCATCCAGCTGCTTCTGAGGAGGCTGGGAACGTTCTTCCACTCTTGCCCAGAGACCCTCCAGGGTTTCCTTTCTAACTTCGTGCCAGGTGGTGCTCCAGGCTTCACAGTGGGTTGCACTAGCAGGTCTCTGACAGGCATGGCCACGATCGTTACAGATGGACGTGTGCCCCAGCTCACCTGGAATTACTGCTTAAATACAGTGCAGTTTCTTTCACTGGGAAGATCGTTAACCTTTGATTTCAGGATATGTCAGATGCTTCGCAGCCTGGGAATGCCACCAAAGTCAGTCAGCGTGACACACACAGAGGAGCCGGTCTCCAGGCCAGCCTGCCCCGGGGAATCTGACACTTGGAGCACATCAGAGGCAGGGCCCGAGGGCACTGGCAGAGTGGTCTCTGCAACTTCAAACACTTGGCGGAAAAACAAATCTTTTTCATGTCATAAGCTCTGCTATGTAGGTCATTATCTTTTTTCTCTGGAGGCACAAATCATAGGCTTGTCTATTTCTTAATCATTCTGATGTTTTCCAATTTCTCTAAAGATTATTATCGTGGCTGGTTATTAGTAATCTTGTTGCTTTTGAAACCTCAGGAAATAAAATAGAAACTTTTTTTTTTCCTACTACCCTTGAGTGCTGGCTTGGAACAACTCTCAAAGCTAATTGACTCTTTAGGTTTCCCCTGGGGGAGGGGAGCCCAATTTAACTCAGCCTTCCTCTTAAGAGGCCTTGCCTAGCTCAAATCGTTCTGAAGAAACATTACCATAATAGAGCTGCTGACCTAGAGCTCTGTTCCTGTTGACTTCCTCTTCCGGAGGAAGCTGCACGACTTGGAGCGGCCTCTCTCAGTCTAGTCCAGGAGGCCTTGATTTCCTCCTCCTCGCTAGTTATGGTATGTGAATCCTGGAGTTCAGGATAGAGGTATAAGCAGAACAAGATCCCGGATGTTGGCAGATGGTGGCCTGACCTATGGCCCAAGAATAGGTTTCACATTTTTTTTTTTTTTTTGAGACAGCGTCTCGCTTTGTAGTTCAGGCTGGCCCTGAGCTCACTATGTAGCCCAGGCAAGCCTCGAACTCGGCAATCCTCCTGTCTCTGCCTCCCGAGTGCTGGGATCACAGGCGTGAGCCACCACACCCGGCAGGTTTCACATTTTTAACCGGTTAAACAAAAAGAAAAAAAAAAAATCAAGAGAAGAGTGTTACTCCAAGACATGTGCAAATAGTATTGAATGTAAACGTCAGTGCCCATAAATAAAGTTGTACTGTGCAGCACCAAGTCTGTTCATTTAGGTGCTATCTATGAACAGTTGGAGCAGGCACGAGAAGTTTCTAGAGAGAAATATTTTTTCTCTGACCCTTTCCGTTTGCCAGGTCCTGCCTTGCTGCAGGGACACATTCAGAGAAAGAAGCAATTAAAGTCCAACCTAAAAAGTACCAGGAGAGCAATATATTCGAGAACTGGTGGGGGAGTTAAGTTAATCACACTTAGGGTCAGCGAAGTGTACGGGGGCAGAAACAGTCCTGAGCTGAATTTTAAGGAGCAGCAGGAACTAGGAACAGGACCAGAGAGAGAAACGACCGCCTGGCTCTGTGAACACGGGCGTTCCGGCCCGTGTCCTGTGTAAGGGGCCACACGAGCTGCACGGCAAGGGCAACTGCGGGGAGCTTCCGTGAACAAGGGGAGCCTGGCCGTGGAGAAGGACCTGCGCGGGAGTTCGGGAGTGAGCCCGGCCTGAAGGCCCAGGACCTGGACAGGATGTTGCGGCGGGTGAGAGAATCTGCTGCGACACAGGAGCCGTGGACAAGCTTGATGCGGAAGACAGGACCTGGGCGTCACAGTGAGGCCTGCGGGGAGGAGAGTCTCGTTGGAGAGGGAGAGACGACCTCACGGCAAGGCGAGCAAGCGATTAGATTCACATTAAAATTGATAGGGAGCCAGAGTGAAAAATGATTAATTGAAAGATACAGTGATCAATTGGGCAGAAGCGCGTGAGGGAGGATCAGCCTGTCAGGTGTGATTTACAGAAGCTAATTGATGTTAGTGGCGGGAATGCTGAGTATCAGGAGAGGCAAAGTGTGCCCATTTTCTTCTAAAGAGTATTTGGAGAATCCAGGCAGACGTGGGCCGGCGAGCAGCTGGATTTAAGGTGTCTGAAGCTCGGGGCAGAGCTCGGAGCGTGAGGTTTAAGGTGGTGGGTGAGACAGACCGCCGTCCGCAGGGTGTTCTTGGGCGAGGCGAGCAGTGGCCGGGGGGGCTCAGTGGGACGGGAAGGCCAGGCAGGCGCGCGGCCAGGGGAAGCAAAGCAGAGCTCGGCACCGCGAGAAGGAGAGCGCGCCACGCGCCGCGTCCCGGGAGGTGAACGAAGTCGGTGTTTAATCACCGGGCTCGCACTGCGTGGCCGGACGGGCGCGGGCAGGGGCCGCAGGGAGCTCGCGCGCGAATCCGCCTGTGTGGGCGGCCGAGGACACGGTCTGAGCAGGGCGGGGCTGAGCAGCGCGCGGAACGGAGAAAGGCGCCGGTTTGGTTGATAGAGCTGGGCAAGGAGAAACGGTGAGAAGAAAGCTCCGGAAGGAGTCAGGAACAATCAGAGATCCAGGAGCGGGAAGGAGGAGGTGGACGTCTGGGGAATGCGGAGCCGGGCCCAGCACCCCGAGAGGGGCTGCCTCCAGAGAGACTTGGCCCCCGAGCCGGGCTTGGGTGCCACCTAGAAGCGGGTTGTCTGCAACCAAGCGAGGCCTCTTGAGCTACTGCCTCAGACTCTGAGGTCGTGACACCGGGAGTGGGTACCATGTTTAAAGTGGAGGGGCTGATTTTAGATCAGAAAAGGGAAACCCTTTTTTTCCCTGCAAGCCCAAAGAAATGTAGTTATCTTGTGAGGTTCTTTTCTCATTTGTTCTAAATAAATGGAGCCAAAGATGTACGGAAGCGTTAGGAGAGACAATGAGAAAACATGTAATATATTGTACAGAAAGTCATTTCTTTCTATTGTTCCGAGTGAAAGAGTTTCTTAAACAGACTCAGACTCATTTAGGCAGAGAATCACATCCAAATCTTGAATTCTCTCATAGGTCAAGAACAGAATATTAAGGAAGCTTAAGGTCTCAGCATTTTTACATTCAAGCTAAAATATTCATTAATAGTTCTAATCGGAAAATCTCTTGTTGGCGTCATAGAGTGAAATAGAAGATTTTAAAATGTTAATTGTGTTCAGATGATAACTTCTGTATTGAATTTTTACCTATTGCCCTTATAATTTAAGAGAAATACAAAAAGAAACCCTCGAAAATATTGTTAAACATTTCGATTTACATCTTTTTAGAAAAATGGAAATACCTTCAGCCTATAATGCTATGTAAACTAAATAGAAGGTTAAATATCATCTTACTTCTTTTCTATGAGAAACCCTAAGTATAAATAATTTTTTAAAAATAAAGGAAAGATGTTAGGAAAACAGGGAGATGGTGTGACGGGAAGGAGTCTAGGGATTAGGGAGACGGGAAGGAGAGGAAGGAGGAGAAGTCAAAGGGGTCAAGATATAATATGGAAGTGTACCAACCTGCACAATGAATGCCTTTATTATGCATCACAGACACATATTAATACAATTTTTAAAAAACAAAGTAAATATTTCCTTCCTTCAAACTGGCTAAAACATAAATACAATATAAAAATATGCATATTTTCCTCCGAAGGTTATTACAATCACATTTTATAAATTTCCTGTGGACAGCTTATCCATCGGAAAGAAATGGGAAGTTGGCTGTATTTATTTCTATCGTCCACTAGGAAAAGTCTACACATTTGCTCTTTTCAGGAACTGGCCATAGACTGGAGACTCAAGTGTAGGAAACAAAGGGACACCCAGCAAGTAATTTTCAGCCCTAAAAGCTTTCATCCCCAGAAAAGCTAGATGACACTGACATGCTTTTTAAACCAGGTACTGTTTCCATCAAATCCAGACCTGCAAAGAGTTAACATTTATTTGTCAGTAGGACTCAAATGCACTAGGTCCTGTCTCAAAGCTACAATCATTCTGCAGAATAAAGACCAGAGGAAAATGTATCCATCTCAGTCTTCTGTGTCTTCACAAAGAGACTTTGATTCTCTCTGGTCTCCGGGCACTGAGCATTCTGTAAGAGGAGGAGACTAGTGTTGCCAGGCTCTGGTCAAGGATGGTTCCTGAGTTCCGAGTCCCGCAAAACCGGCAACCTGGGACCCTGCAGCAGGTGTGGCCTTAACCCTGGACTCAGGCACTGCAGATCCTTGAGCGAATCACAGCACCTCACACTTTCGTGTCTCAGAGTCCTCATCCCCTAAAATGTAAGGCTTGTATTATGCCACATCAAGTACTTTTTAATTTTGAAATTCAGTGACAGCATCTTCTCGGTCTACTGACGCTTCACATAAATGATGTTTCCCTCGCTACAAGGTACTTCATCTCTCCCCGAGTTGAGAGCCAGAATTTACATTTCACTCCAATGAAATGAAACTGACTGTAGTCTATACCCTCAATTAATGGGGAACTCAAAGATATCTTTATTATCTATAAAAATATTAAGCTTTATTTTTTATTGAAGAAAACATATCCATAGATCATTTTTTCTCAAGCACTACTGGATTTCTTCCTGATATATCGATTCCTCTCCCTGGTGAATTTTTAATCCGTCCTGTCTAAAATTCTCCACCCCGTTTTACAGCCTCCCACAGAGTTTGCAGCTTTCGGGGAATATTCTGTGAGTGTGGCGGTGGTGCTGGGCTCCCAGCTCAGCAACTGGAAGGCCAGGAGGGTTCCCCATCTGTCTACCAAGGAATAAAACGTTAATAAAAGAATGACAAATTTCATTCATTTATGTGCAAATGGACACACCTTGAGGACACATGATAAGTTAAATACATAGATCACAGATATGTAAATACCATATATCTTTTCTCTGGTATGAGAACCTGTAGATGTAAACGAGTTCTAGAATGGATGGTAGATTTTGTGAAATAGGAAATACTCAAAGGGAGTGTGGTAAGGGAAAGAGTAAAAATGATTTGAAAGAAAAAGAAAACATATGTGTAGAGGGGCTTGTGGGGTGGGTAGGGATATGGGTAAAAATGAGAATTAACTCATGTCGTATACTGGTACAAATTCCCTAATGCTGAGTGTGATTGTGAGCTGCCTATAAAAATGTACCAATAAAGAATCCAGTTTAAAAAGTAAATAAAATAATAGATTAATGGATTGGCACCTTAGAAAACAAGTGGTCAGAGGAATAGACAATTTCCTTTCTCTCTTTTTGACCAAGAAGTAGCAAAGGGGGAATCTATATCTGTGCCTTATGTTTTTTAGCCTTAGGATGGTCATATAAGTATCTTGGCTTATGATTTTATGAAGCAGATAAATGTGTGGTGATCACTGCTGAGGGAGGTAGCAGAGGTTTACGGAGGCTGAGCACAAAGCCTTATAAAGACTTTTTTGGCTCTTCTACCTTTGCCATTCCCTCCCTTTGTATGTTTTCCTGTGGGTCAAAACTCACCGTCATGTCATAAAGAATGACCCTCAGTGTCTTTCTAAATCTAATTTTGTACTGGATGCTTTAATTTGCCCTTAGGGTCTCAAAAACATTGCTTTAATGTGTCAAAGGGTATCACTTGAGTTGTTTTCTTTTTAAATTGCACTTTAACACCTAGATTAAGTTGGTCCTGGCCATGCTGTGGGGTCTAGTGATGGCTGCTCTCTTTTCCTGCCCTTCCATTTAGCAAAGAGAGGATGAGTTCTTACCATGTACAGGCACTGAAGTAGGAATAAGGACCCAAAGGCAAGTAAGATTGGGTTTCTATGGTCAAGGAGGCTGGTTAGGGACCAGACTCATAAAAATAGGTTGTTATAGTACAGGTGACAAGCAAAATAGAGCAGGTTTATATGTGGAGAATAACAGGTGGTAGGAGGAGGCAGTGATTGATTTTGTTTGAGTGCATCAGAGGAGAAAATATGAGGGAACTGGATCTTGAAGTATGATTAATAAAGCAGGCATTCCAGGAACTTCTCTGTGTTTCGAGTTCAGGAAGAAGACAAAATGAGCAAAATTTAGGGCAAGAAAGCAGAGTCCTAGGGACTTTCATGTTTCAGATTTAATTGGTTTGGGAGATGGTTATTAGCTGGATAAGACTGAATGACGTACACATGACAGGACAGGGCGAGAACAAATTTAACTTATGACAAGACCCTCAGGAGGAGGATGTGCTTGATTCACTGTAAGTTAGTAAAAGATTATACTGTTTACGGGCCCTGGGACTTGCAGTCTTGTTTATCTTCCAACAGTGGAGTCAATAGCCTTGGGCCTCACTCAAGTGCAGCCTTTCCGGGCTGGTTGCAGACTTCCTGGTGCAGAGAGGCGGAGTCACACGCTGAACACCAAGCGAGTCCTTCTGCCCTTTCCAGAAGCTGTGCTGTCCTACAGGGGCCCTTCGCAGCTACAAGCATCATCTCTCCATGCTTGCTATCGTCCACACTGAGAGTGGGGATTGGATCATAGATATTTGGAAATTAACTGGCTACTACAGTTGAGACTGTTAGGTTTGCTACAGGAAGATTCAGAATGATTTATTGTCCTGAAGAGGTTTTCACCCCCAAAATGTTATTGCCAAGGTTGAAGATGGATAGGATTTGAACCCTGCAACTCTAAACTTTCGTGAGAAGTTGGCCATTCTCAGTTTGGACATGTGCATTTCACTGGGCACGGGGCAATTCTGGGAAAAGCAAAAGTCTATGTACTCTTTGTGCTCGACAATGGAAAAAGAAACACATCTTTGATAGATGTAAACTATTTTATGCAGATTGTGTCTGACAGTGTTTCTGTACAGACAACATCAGAGATATAGTCATAAAACTCTCCATCTATAATTAAGACATTGGGATTTCAAGAGTGGTGATTTTGAAAATATCAATTTATGGTATTTTTGGAGGTAAATTTAGTGATGATGTATCTTTCAGGGTTCACTAAGTTTTATCTTTATACAGTTTTGTGTATTTTTCAATCTTCATATATAATTCAGTCCAACAAAAATGCATTCAATATGTGTAGAAGTAACCTTGGGTTCTGGTTAGTTCTTCAGGATTCTTGTTAACCAGATTCAACCATGGGGAGTGGCTTTTAGAGAATTACCCCCATACTCAAATCTAAGTTTCTATAACTGCTGAATATTTAAATTTTCAGATTGTTCTAGTGTTAGAGAGGACAATCCATTTTATCACACTCTGGCAAAGATCAATACAATAAAATTACCATATATCATAATCTAGTTTTGTTAATTCTTTAAAGGAATCATGCTCCAGTGTTCACCAAATACTAACAGAAATTTAGCAGTTAAAATTGGTGAAAGGTAATTGGTGAGATGGTCTCTGAGCTGTTCTAGCACATGGAATTAGAAGGAACCCAGAGATACCAGTCTACTTCTGTGTATGTTGACTACTAAGGATGATAAAGTTGTCTTTATGGAGTGTGGACACACCCACACCCCTCCATTCTACAATTAATAAACGGTTCACAAACCATTATAAAAGAGCCTGCCATACACCAGAAATGTGGCATGGGTGAGACTCAAAATCTGGAATTAGGCAAATTTTGTTTCCAATCTCAGTTCTGAATGTCATTTCTTAGTGATGGTGAGTAAATTGTTAGGTATTACTAGGTCTTCATCTCCTCTGCTGTCACCTTGTTCCATAGTGGTGCCTATTTTTAGAGTTGCTATCAAGTTTAAGTGAAAATCATGTCTGTAAAAGCTCTTCAGACAATGCATATTGCAGAAAAGACCCTTCATAAAAATTAACCTATTAAAGATGAGAAACAACTGAACAATCGAGATCATTAAGACAAGAAATGACATTGCACAGTCAGTGGTTTGGTAGTTGACAGCAGTTAAAATTTGTCTTTGACTGTAAGTTTTACAAGTCTTTGTCAGTTGTGACATTTCTGAGGTGAAAGTAGATATAGACAAATGGTGCATGTGTATGTGTCTCAACCCACGAGCAGAGACCAAATGTACCTTGTTAATTTCCCCCTCACCTTGGGGTAACTAGCTTAGATTCTACTACCACAAAGAATTTCAGCTAACATTCCACCTTAAAATTTGGAATATATTTTACTTATATCAAAATATTTTTATGTCAATGAAATATGAAACTGAGCCTTTGTTTTTCACAAATATTATTACCTAACAAAAATGTTTTTTTGTTTACATACCATAGGAACATGTTACAATTAAATGTTGTTGACAAGAAAATAACAAAACCAGCTAAACACACACACACACACACACACACACATGCAAACACATCTCTCAGCTCTCAAAATCCCGAGTTCCCCTAAATCTCAAGTTGACGTGCCATTTACTGTAGAATGTATCCTAAAATATTTAATATTTACATTTTATAGAAATTGACAATGCTTTTCCCTGCAGTCTTAGTGAGTCAGATGCAAAAGAAAATCCAAGTCTGTTCTCACAGGACCTGAAGTGTCAAAGTGACAGATTCACTTGATCATCAGTGAGAAGGCAAACTCTGCAGTGCTTAAAGGTTGCCTTTTCAATGTAGTGTGCTAACTTGAACGAATTCTTACTGGTGGATTTAGAAATCACAGAAGTCTTATCTCCTACCATAAATGCATTTTCTACAATTCTACATTATTTAAAAGGGGAAGAAAAATATACACAGGACAGAGAGTTCTACATGTTTCAGGAAAAAATAAAGCCTCCAAAGGGCAAAGAATATTTCTGAAAGCTCCCGGGCAATAAAACAAAATCCAAACATTACCTAGAACTTAATAGAATTAACAAACAGGCCATGGCATGGGGATTCAAGAGGACTATTTCTGTATGAGAATTTCAAGTAGTTTTTCTCTTTAAATTCCATTGAAAATGTGCTTAAAGATCTGTGGGACTTATTCCTGAATATTGGGAAGATTTGTGTATTTAGAAAAGAGATACTGGGGCCAGAGGATTAGCTCAGTGGTTCCGGCGCCTGCCTCGCAAGCACAAGGTCCTGAGTTTGATCCCCGGTAACCACATACAATGCTGGGTGTGGAGACTCACGCCCACCAGCCATCAATACCGCATACCACAATGCCGGGCGTGGTGGCTCACGCCTGTCATCCCAGCACTCGGGAGGCAGAGGCAGGAGGATTGCTGAGTTCGAGGCTTGCCTAGGCTATATAGTGAGCTCAGAGCCTGCCCAAACTACAAAGCGAGACCCTGTCTCAAAAAAAAATAGATACTAAGAATATATTCTCAGAAAACTCTGATCTGATTTCTTGCCCTTCAAAGGAAATCAATAAAAACAATAGGATCCTGTGAAATGCGCGATCTCCTTGACAAAGCCCCGCTGTTACACATGCAGGAAAACTTGTCACAGGCTACAATTATTTTGTGATTAGTGCAAATGAATCTTCACTGCATAGTTTTAATATTAATTTTCAATTAATAATAATGTCCTACATATTAAGATGTGAAATAAATAGACCACACATATGCAAATGCCATATCTTTTCTCTGATATGAGAACCTGTAGATGTAAATGAGTATTAGAATGTATGATAGATTCTATAAAATAGGAAATACTCAGTGGGAATGTGGTAGGAGAAAATAATGAGGGGGAGGAATATGATTTGGAAAGAAAAAGAAATAGCATGTATATAAGGGGGGTTGTGGGTGTGTAGAGATATGGGTAAAAATGAGAATTAACTCATGTCATATACTGTACAAATTCCCCAAGGTTGAGTGTGATTGTGAACTGTATATACAATGTACCAATAAAGAATTCAATTAAAACATAACAATTGGAGAATCTTAGGAATTACAGATAATCTTGACTATCCTCCATTTAAAACTATTAGTAAAAAATTAATTAGTTGTATTTTAATCTGTTAAGCATGCTATCTTTTAATCTTTTAATGAACTGAAAAATAAAGTTTGGATTAATGGAAAAAAATAATAATGTCCTAAATTTATATGCTTACCATGTCAGGAAATCTGCGTGTATTGTAACTGGTGAATTCCAATTTATTTTCATAATGTCCTGCTGAATGTAAAAATTAAGGATTTCAATTGCATTCTAAGGAGGAAAAAGTGAGCCAGAAAAGTTAAATTAGTGACCATGGGAAATTCGGGAACCTAATAATAGAATCACCAATTAAGATGATCAGAGGAATTTTTTGAAGTTGTTATCAATGAAAGTTTACATGTCTTCTCATTATCTTGATTATATATATATATATATATATATATATATATCTTATGGCAGTTTTATATATATATATATAGGGCAGTTTTATTTATTTGACTAATCGCATTTTTTAGTGGGCTCTTGCTAAATGTTTAGACTCTTTTAAGTTACATCTATTGGATTTTTATCTCAACAAAGAAGCGATGCGAAACTTAAATTCTTGACATTGGGGAGGTGAAATTATGATGTTTTTCAAGCGCTGAACTCTCCACCAGCTACTTGACATTTTTTAGCTGAAGAGAGACAAAATAATATCCTCAATAAAATAAAATCCTGCTCAGAACCCTTACTCGCACCTATGGAACAGCACTGTTATTTCTTCAACCACCCATTCCTCTAGCCTTAAAATTATGGAGCTGTGGTTTGTCTTCTGTCTTTCCATTACAATTTGGTCCATTTTCCTTTGAGTTTATTCTTTTGTCCTTCTGTACTTTGCTTATTGCTACTCTGCTCTTCATGTATAATGCAGCAATCTCATTTGTTTCCTCCACTCCCTCAGTCCATTTTAGATGAACTTTCCTGATAAACCTGTTATGTTTTAATTATTTGGGTGCAAAAATATATAGAATAGGTTGAATGTCTATATGCCCATTACTCATTTAAAAATACCACATTTAAAATACAATTGAAAGGCTTCTTAAAGCTCTCCAATCTAATTTATTTTCTTCTCTCCCCACTGTCATGAATTCTTCATATATATATAATACATACATATAGAAACAGAGAAATAGAGAGAGAGGCAGAGAGAGAAAGACAGACAGAGAGAGAGAGAGAACCAGAAAATGAACAATCATTTCTTTTAGAAACTTTTTTTTTTTTTTTAAACAGGGTCTCCCTTTGTAGTTCAGGCTGGCCCTGAGCTCACTATGTAGCCCGGGCTGGCCTCGAACTCAGCAATCCTCCTGCCTCTGCCTCCTGAGTGCTGGGATGACAGGCGTGAGCCACCACGCCCGGCACTGTGGTATGTGGTATTGATTGTTGGTGGGCGTGAGTCTCCACGCCTAGCATTGTATGTGCTTACTGGGGATCGAACTCAGGACCTTGTGCTTGCAAGGCTGGCGCCAGAACCACTGAGCTAAATCTCCGGTCCTAAAAACTTTAATTGTGGCTTAGAGATAACCATTATTGTTTTGAGATTTATCAGTTTTAGTGTGTATGGCATTACACCCTTTCATTTCACTGCTATTACCCGCTGGATCTGTGTTCTTTAATTTATCCATTCTTCTGGGAATGGATACTGAGATGACTCATAATATTTTCCTCCAATGCAAATAGTTCTGCAGTGTCCATCTTTGAAGGCACTTTGGTGTTGACATATGAGGATTCTCCAGCGCATGTGCAAAGGGATCTGAAAGTGGGGAGGAGGATCACTGACTTTCAAATCTGTCACTAGAAAAATGCCTGTGACAACCATTGTTGCTCCCCTTCCCTGCCACACGGCACCACCCCATAATCACTCCTCCCTCAGCCTCTCCGCCGCCTGTCAGTGGAAATTCTGCCTCCCCAGAGAGAAGAGTGTTTTCTTTGGCCCTCTGTCTGAATGGGTCTGTCCTTGGAGGCCCCTCTTCTGAGAGGGGCTGTGAATTCAAAAGCTTTTGGACCAAATGCTGAAATGTCAGCATACGCAGATGCAGGTTGAACGCTGGATGTGGAGTGGGCAGTTGGGTGCCATAGCCAATTTATGTCCCCCAAGTACATGATCCTTGAGCTCTGCACATTATTTCCTTGAGAACTGCCTCATAGCAGCTAAAAGCAAGGCCTCTGGGTCCAGCCTGCCTGCTGTCACTCCCAGTGCTGTCACTTCTGGTCCTTTGTGCTAGCAATTTGTGAGCAGGTTCTTAAGATTCTTGTGCCTTAGTTTCCTTTGTTGGTAAAATGAGAGAAATGCTAGTGTTTTACTTCTTAAGGACATTGTGAGAACTAAGTGCAATAATGTACATAAAGCTCTTAAGTAGTCGTTCACATAAGTTTTAGTTGGAAAAAGCAGCAATAAGAAAGTTCTATCCTGCCTACTATGTGCTGGGCACTTTTTCGCAGCGAGAGAGACAGCAGTGACTTAGTATCTCCCAGATTGTCAGCTGGGCCCAGCTCTAGCATATTGCTTGGCACACTGTGGGCAACATTTTGCATTAATAAATGATTCTCCAAGAGCAACATACACGCCCAAATCATGTTCTGAGCCACAATGTGTTAAGCAAATAACATGTACGACAGTTTAATCCCTTACATGTCAGTGGATTCTTATTCTTCCTGTATGAAAATTCCTTCAGTATGATGTCAGTATTTGAGTAATCAGAGTATTGTTTGGCAGGAGGAACAGTAGGGATTTGATGATTTCTTGAATCCTCTACTTTTCTACAAAATAGTTTTTCTAGGGCCGGAGGGTTAGCTCAGTGGTTCCGGCACCTGCCTCATAAGCATAAGGACCTGAGTTCGATCCCCGGTTACCACATATAATGCTGGGCGTGGTGGCTCACACCTGTCATCCCAGCACTCGGGAGGCAGAGACGGGAGGATTGCTGAGTTCGCGGCGGCTTGCCTGGGCACCATAGTGAGCTCAGGGCCAGCCTGAACTGCAAAGCAAGACCCTGTCTCCAAAAAAGCAAAAAAAAAAAAAAAAAATAGTTTTTCTATCTTTTGACTGTCAACAATTTTTTTTCGCTTGAATTTTAGGTCTCATTGTCCACGAAGGGGCCGCCGTTTACAGGGTGTTTAAGCGCTGGCGAGCTGTTAATCTGCACTGGGATGTACTCAATTACGACAAAGCCACAGACATCGAAGAAAGCAGCCGGGGAGAGTCTTCCACAACTAGGACTTTGTGGTTGCCCTTGACAGCTTTGCGGAACAGAAACTTGGTCCACCCGACGCAGCTGACCTCGCCGAGGTTTCAGTGCGGCTCTGTGCTGCTCCACCTGTTCAATCGGATACGGCCTCACGAAGATCTGTCCGAAGACAACAGCTCGGGGGAGGTGGTCGTGAGAGTGACTTCGGTGTGACGGGCGCCCGCGGTGACCCCGTGCGGACCGCCCCGCGCAGTCTGCAATGTAATCGCGAGGAGCAGTGAGGTCACTGCGCTTCTAGAAAACATACATCTATGAACTTTTTAAAATTCATGCTTTTTATATGAACATTTGAATTGCAAATACATTTTTCTGAGAAAAAGAGTCCTCTTGTTCTTTGTTTTTCTGATTTGTCACATCTTTTATAAGTTCGTACTTGAAATCATGATACGTATAAGTTAACTCGGTAAAAACAATGATGCTAGTTCTCCTTAAGGCCAAAACTATTTTTTCCCACTTATTTTAAATATATTTTTATCAAACTTTTTGCTGCATGTGTAATTTTTTAGACCCAGTGTGAGTGGGGTAAGTTTTGGAGCGCTGGGGGCAGGTTTCCAAGGGTCTGTGAGGGCACAATGCAGAGCTGTCCGAGGAAAGCTTCGCAGTGCTTCGCCATGTCCTCGGGCTGCCTGGCGAACATGACCGTGACTTACTTGCTGTGATGAGAAACAACTTGTCACGAAGAATGCAAGTTGCAGGAGTTACAGTTTCTAAAAAGATAAAAATGAGCCCTGTAACTTGTTTGTACTGCTGCTCATGTAGGATAGGAAGGACATTCTGAATATTTACAACCCGTGATGCTCACCAAAATGTTGTGTCATACACAACTGCCTCCAAAAAAAAAAAATCATACTGACTCCAAAAAACATTGCTGCATATTTGGATAGCCTTCTGATAGGACCTATCACAATTAATCTGTTTAATTATTAGTACCTCAAATTGGATGAGCACCATCTTAATTAGATTTTCTTTTTCTAAATGCTTATATACCTTCTTAATCATTTAAGCACTAATCCTATTACCTGGCTTAATGAAGTCCTCTGAAATATGTTTGTTCATCGACAGAAATCTTTCGTTAGATAACAGATCACTATTTTTAAATAGAAAAAGGAAAAGAACAGTGAAGGTATTGACTCCCCAGGAGCAGGTTGCTAATCTGCATTTCCCAGAATTTCTTCCATTGTGTTTTCCCAGTGGATACATTTGGCGCATTTCAATGGACAGTGACAGGAAAGATGAGGAAACAGGTGGGCATAGTTTCCTTAGAAATATGTTGAACATGACTAGATTTAAAAGCACGTAAAATAAAATGTTTTATATTTTTTTCTAAATATGATTTTTGAATAACAATAGAATGATTCATGTTGACAGGCAGCACCATGTTTCTTCCATAGTAAATTTCCCCATACTTTAAATACCATTGTTTTCAGTTAAAAAAAACTTTGTCGCAAATGACAAAATGTGATGAGTTGCAGAAATGTAAAGAGTGAATCACCAAGTTACAAAAACGTGAAAATTCAACCATTATTGGGGTGGATCTAGATCTAGATCCTGTTACATAAACCTTGGAGGATTTTGTGGTAGGCTGCTACTACACAAACACAATCAAAGTTGGGCTTCAGGACAGGTTAGTTGCTAAGGCAAAATGTTAACAGCACCTTGCTTAATCGAGTATTTGTGGTTGCTGCTGACATTACAGTGTAAAGCACTGTTTGAAAAAATACTGGAGTAAAGTGATATTAGGCACAGATTTGATCACCGGTGCTCCAGTACACAGTGAGGTCTCTCTGGTGAGTCAGCACACACCACTGCATTTGTATCAGCTCACTTGAAAATGGGACAGAGAGGGAGAAGTCCCCTCTGTGTAGTGTGCGCAGGCCCATGTGAGGTGGGGAGGAAGGCCTCCCTCCTTCTGAGCACTCTCCCTGATGAATATGCTTCTGTCTACACCCTGTAGGAACTCTCTCTCGTGACAAACACACAAACACACACATGCACACACACACACAACCAATATTGTAATAAAAACCTAGCAAAATTTCCACTCAACAGTTTGTATCATCCATGAAAAGACTGCATAGAAACTCAACCAGGATGGGGAAGAAGAGTTGAGTTCACTGCTTTAAAGTAATCCAATTTCTTAGTAACGTATGAGTTATGAAGATATAAATAATCAACTCTTCAATTATAAATCCCACAATCCAAACTCAAGCTGCCTTAAATGCCAAAAACATTTATGGTAAGGAAATGTGTTGGAAATACCCTAACATTATTTTCAAAACCCTTTCCAATAGTATAAAAATTAGAACCTATACACAAGCTGTTTCTTTTGAATCACTAATTTGTAGGGAAACATTTATAGAGCACCTTCTATGTGCCAGGGATGGTCAGCAGCAGGAAACAGAATGGGCCAGGTGTGCAATGAGTTGTGTATAGGGGAACACAGTTCGTGGCATCACGTGGGTGGACATAACAGTGAACTAAGAGAAGTGAGAAACTGGGGGGTGACTTGTCCCTGGGACACCAGGGGAAGGTGTCACCAAAGAGCTGGAGGCACTGGGTTGTGAATCACGAGTATTCTTTGCAAATGAGACAGAGAGGAGATGCGCACATGTGCCAGCGGTGGAGGGGTCTCACAGGGAGAGCTGAAGACACAGCAGAGACGGGATTCCAGCTGAGGGGTTAGTATGTTTCCGGAACTGCATCCCACCCAGAGCCAGGAGAAGATTGTGCTGATGAGCAGGAGGCGAGATTCAGCAAGGCCATTCCTGGGAGATGCATGCGCTTCCCATCAACTGCTGCCAATTCAGCAATGCAGAAGAAACATTGGGGCCCTATCTGGGCCCCACTGCTTTCCCCCCACCCATGAGGCTGCAACCCCCTAACTCTGAGGAGGGAGGCACACCACGGGTCCCATACAGGACCATTTTGTCATTATTAAAAATGTCCCCAAACGCTTCCCAGAGGAAATCAATTGTCATTTGATTTTTTATAAGTATAAAATTTAAATTTTCATTCTATACGTCCCATGAACTGAAAACCTATGAAAATAAATCCCATTTTCTCGCTGCTGCCTTTCCTTCAGCCTATGTAGGTAGATCTAAGTCTCTTTGACTTTCTATTTTTCCCCCATAAGTTAGCAATGTTATGTGGCCTGTTGTTTTTAATGATATTCAAAGGCTCCTTCCTACTTTTTCTAAGGAATTAAACAGGAAAATAAACTTGGCTTTGCCTAAACACAAATCAGCTGTCATCTATCCATTGATACATCATTTTTAAGCAGATGCCATGCTTTGTCCATATTATTCTTTATAGTTTTTTTACTTACACATTTTAATAGCTGTAGTTGAAAAATATCTGATACTTGAAAATTTTCTAAATTTGTTTTTCAAACTAGGGTGTGGCAAAGTTTGATTTTATTCACTATTACATATTATAAAAATGGAATATAATAGCATTGTTATAAATTCGGTATAATACAATTAATATTATAGAACAAAACACTATGGTTTATATAAAATAATTTAACACTCTATATGTTAAGATACAGTTTGTTAAAGACTTTAAATGGATATTTTAGATTGTTAGCCTAATTCTATTTTATCAGAAAAAAATTCCACCATGTAAGCATGATACAGAATTGCAGCAAATGCTATAATCTATGGCAAGGTTCCAAAAGTTCTGAGCTCCAGTGGTACCTAAATATTAATTCATCCCTGGGCTGGGGGTTTAGCTCAGTAGTACCATGCCTGTTTGGCAAGTGTGAGGTCCTGAGTTCGATCCCCAGTACCCACTAAAATCAGTTCATCCCTTTCACAAAGGTGCCATCGACTGGGCATGGTGACACCTGCCTGTGATCACAGCATTTGGGAGCCTCAGGCAGGAGGACTGCTGCAAGTTCAAGCTCAGGCTAGACTGCATAGTGAGCTCAAGGCCAGCCTGGATTACATAGTGAGGTCCTATTTCAAACAAAAACAAAGCAAAACAAAAACAAAGATGTCATCTCCCACACCATGGATTTATCTTACTAATTAATTAAGAACTTTAAAGTTGTTTTAAAGTATTTTTCTCTTACAATAGACACTGGGAGCCACTGGGGCAATGTGAGCAATGTATGATTTCCATGAAGTTTTAGTAGTGTTTTCAAAAAGTATAAACCTTAGTCCAATGTATTTTATATTCATCTTTCATAACAAGTCAATGGTCCCTAAATTTCCTTGTGAATTTTCATGTTTTTGAGTTTTTGATATATGACAAGGCTTTCTAGGGGCAACCACCCTTTCTTCTGATATACAAGGAGATAGAAAAAGATTTGCTCTGAAATGCAGAGAAAGGGTGCATTTACAGTGATCTGGGAAGTTACAAATTTTGCTGTATGATCCATCAGCCTGGCAGCTGTTGATCCACAGAGTGGGCCGGGGCTGTGGGCGAGGCGTATGGCTCTTCGTGACAGCTACACGGGGCTCTGGAACCCTGGAGACCTGGCAGAGCTGCTGTCGCCACAAGGATGACGGATGGGGTACAGACGCACTCAGTGGGTCACTCTCCTCATGACACCTTGGAGGACGTCAGGATTTAGTAAAAGGCAAGAAACCAAAGCTTGTCCTCAGAGATCAAGAGAAGAAAAGAGCAGTGCCCTTCACAGTGTGGCTGGTTTTGTTAGATGTCGTTCTCTGGACACTCCCTTTTCTTCTCCCTTGTGCATGACTATTGTTTCTGGCTTAGGTGAGCCAGGTGGCTTATCCCATTATTCCACTGTTAAAAGTGTCATTATGCAGCACACAAAGAGGCCCTCTGCCTTGTGCTCACATTTGGCATGTGAGTGAGGACTCGCTCACCTGGGGAAGCTGCAGCCTGCAAAGAGCTAAGGAACAGCCAGGAGCAGTGGCATCAGTAGAAGGCAAAGTGGGGCAGGCCACAAAGGAGCATCCAGCCCAGAGTCTTCCTGTGATGGGGCAGGGAGGGAGGGCTGGCTGGGGGCATAGCACAAGAGCCAGGCTGGTGCCAAGAACTTCATGGTCTCATGGAGGGTGAGGCAAGCAGACATTTCGGACACAGTGGGATAAGTATGGTATGGAAATCAGGATTTAAGAAAAGAACATGAGGAAGGCAAGTGACCCTAGGTCAGGGACAGTTTCCTGTAGGAAGTAACCTCCAGGACACTAAAAGCAAGAGCTGAGTGAGGAGATAGGGGCACAATGCAAGGATACCGGGCCCTTCTGGAGAGGGGTGGGACACCTTGTATAAGAGGGTTCGAAGGAGAGAGCAGAGTAGTAGCCGACCAAGGAGGCTCTTGGGTCTGGAGAGTGGCAGAACCATGGGCCAACCTCGTAACACCAGAGGTGGCAGGATGACCCTAAGTTTCTGTACCTGAAAGACAGTCACACAGAGATGTCCACAGGTAGCAGCTATGAACACAGGGCCAGGAGCAGAGTCTGTGGCAGAAGTGCCCACCCTGAGAAGCCAGCACAGACAGGAGAGTGAGATAGGGTGAGTACGGTGGGGAGAAGTAGAAGAGAGTCAAAGGGCTAGAGGCCAAGGGCAGGAACTGCCTCGAAGGGAGGGGACCAAGGGATGGAAGGAGGGGAGACAAAGGAGAGAGGGAGGGAATAAAAAAGAATGAAGGTGTGTTATGTACAGGCACCAGCTCCTCGCAAGTGATGTCGATATTAAGTACTGCAAACATGGATTAATTTAAAAAGTGTTTTTAAATGAAGCTTCCATGGTGTTTAACAGTAAGGAGGACCTGAGCACTCTGGAAAAAAGCAGCTCAGTGAAATTTCAAATGGGGGAGAAGCCATGACCTAATTATGAATGACAATGAAAAGCAGGAGGTTGTTGTTTTCTTAGAGTGGGGTCCTTTTACTCTTTACCTACTTTTTATTCCTTTTTTCTCATTTCCTTCTTAAGATGTCGGCTCCTTAAACGTGTTTCAGTGGTGTTAGAAAAGAGTACAGGTAGGGTGAAGAAATCACATTGTAAATACCGTGATGGAGGAATAGGATCTTTATAAAACTCTCAATTGGTCAAATGGACAAAGCGAAAATACTGAAGCTTGCCCCCCACTTCACTCCTTTTCCAAGAAGTGGATTCCTTTCCACGGCTGATACACAGTGCTGGGGCTTCTGCTCCACTCAGAGAAGTAAGACACAGAGGAGACAGTTGCAAATAAGAATAGTGGAAGGAAATTAGAGCACACCTTCTTGGTGGATCTCATGTTCTCTTTGCAACAGGACACAAGGCATATCGACCCCAGTCTATCCAAACCAGAGCTCTGTGTTTCTCTTTAGAAACCTGTCTCCCTGCTACCTCTGCAACAGAAACTACATTCTTGTGGTTAGTTGCCAAAAATCTTAGCATTATCCTTTAGCCCTCCATTCTTTCTTTTTTTTTGAGACAGGGTCTCACTTTGTAGTTCAGGCTGGCTCTGAGCTCACTATGCAGCCCAGGCAAGCCTCGAACTCAGCAGTCCTCCTGAGTGCTGGGATTACAGGCATGAGCCACCACGCCCAGCACTGTGGTATGTGGTATTGATGGCTGGTGGGCGTGAGTCACCACGCCCAGCATTGTATGTGGTTACCGGGATCGAACTCAGGACCTTGCGCTAGCAAGGCAGGTGCCAGAACCACTGAGCTAAATCTCCAGCCTCCATTCTTCCTTTCTTTTTTTTTTAATCAGCATTTAATCCAGTGGTGAATTCAATCAGTCTTTCCTCTATAGTTTCCCCATATCTAATCAGTGACTATCATACCCACCATCATCTCTCATGGGACTATTACCATAGCTCACGGAGGCTAGTCTTAGTGATTTAAATTCTCTCTCCCTCAAATTAATAACGTGAGCTCTCATAATGTGACCTCAGTTGGCCTTTGCCTATGTAATTAGCGAAGATGGGGCCAGACGGGATGAAGACATGCACTTGACCTACCGTCCACGGTCACTGCAATGCGGACACATGGCGACCCACAGATGTACATGAGGGTGATGGAAGCAGAGACAGGAGCAGTACACTGACAAGCCAAGGAGGGCCAGGCTGTTGACAGCCACAGCAGCTAGGAAGAGATGAGGAAAGGTGCTCTCCTAGATGCTTCAAAGAGAACCTGGCCCTATCGACACCTTCATTTTGATTTTCTAGTTCCCAGATCTATGAAAGAATAAATTTTTATGAGGTTGTAGTACCTTGTTATGAGACTTCCAGGAAACCAGGGCACTCTTCTTGTGCCTCACACTGCTTGTTCAACAGAACAAGGCAGACGGCTCTTCAGAATATGAATCATGGCCAGCTGCGTGGTGCACACCTGTAATCCTAGCACTCAGGAGCCTGAGCCAGGAAGATCGCAGTGAGTTTGAGGCCAACTTGGACTACTTAGTTTAAGAGAGGCTTGAATTACATAGTGAGACCCTGTTCAAAAGTAAAACATAAAAAGTAAAAAAGAATGTGATCACATCATTCCTCTTCTCACATATCCTCAGATAAGGTCTTGTGTCACAGAGAAGGAGGACCACGCTCTTTTTTTTTTTTTTTTTTTTTTTGAGACAGGGTCTTGCTTTGTAGTTCAGGCTGGCCTTGAGCTCACTCTGTAGCCCAGGCAAGCCACCGTGAACTCAGCAATCCTCTTGTCTCTGCCTCCCGAGTGCTGGGATTACAGGCGTGAGCCACCACACCTGGCACCGTGGTATGTGGTATTGATTACTGGTGGGTGTGAGTCACCACACCCAGCATTCTATGTGGTTACTGGGATCGAACTGAGGACCTTGCGCTTGTGAGGCAGGCGCTGGAACCACTGAGCTAAATCTCCCAAGACCACGCTCTTGCAAAGTCCTCTGATATCATAGGTCCGGGTCCCTGGGGGTCTCTTGGCTGTCAACTCCTCCCTTTCTTTTCACTCGGTCAGCCTGGTTCCTGCCTTACACATATCTTAGTGGGATTTGTGCCTTGAATAAAGTCACTTAAAAGGAAGAGCTCTCTGAAAAATACCTTAAGACAGGCTCTCTCCAAGTTGCCCACTTAATATACTGGGCTATAGTTAATCTTATCATTGCATATTTAGGATTCGTGTAGTGGCTATTGAATAAGCAATTTCTCATTGTATCAATTTCCTGAGACTTTCTCTAGTAGAAGTTGCAAAACTCTCGTGAAATTAATGCCTCAGTGGCTCTTGCAGTGCGTCAGTGATCAACAGAGTCCAATAAAATTAATTACCCAGAGGCATTCTCCGTTGGGGGGCCAAGTACGAGTGTAGGCAGAGACAGGCTGAGGGGGTTCAGTGTCAAGCTGGAAGCAGTCAGTCCAGTCTAGGAACCATTTTACTACATGGATGTGGCTTATAACATAATACAAATAGTAAAATTCCTTTTATAAAAAAAGGAAGATAAATGGTAGGAGCGCAGGTTTCACGAGTCCTCCAGAAGTTGCAAATTGCTGACCTGCTCACGCTTGATCAGCCCCATCACAGGGCAAGCTTGTTTTGGTCTCGTGGTAATGTCTTTATGGCACAGGCATCCTAAGGACACTGCAGAGCTGAAGAGCCCAGTAGAATCCCTGGGATAAAACGGGGTCAGAGAGAATTGTAAGTGGAATCATGTTGCTCTCCAGACTTCACTTGTATTATTTTTATTTATTTCCTATTGATATTTAGTCTTCACATTATTTTAAGCTTATAATTTGAAAAGTGTGGATGAAAATGTTTTTCAGAAGGCACAGCTTTAGAATTTAAATCAGACGATTATTCCACTGAAGGTAATTTTCCACTATAATAATTAAACATAACAACTTGTTCACAGAGCCCAAGTGCTTGAATTAGTAAAAACAAGAGCTAACGTTACAGGTCCTTGCTCTTGCTAAGCATGGTCTACAACACATATTAGTTCTATATTGTGGATGAAAAATTCTAATGTTAAGTGAAAAGTAGTTAAGAAACGTATGTGGCCACGCGGTTGTCGAGTGGCTGAGCGGAGTGCAAACTTAGCTCGTGTACTTGAAGTTCCTTTACCTTCAACTCAGTGATTCTCCCTCTTCCATTTAGTAATTTTAACATCATCTGAAGACAAAAATCTCCAAATTGGCTGTTTTTTTTTCCCCTTTTCCCCCTACATATCCCCCCAAAGCATCATGTGGCCCTAAGTGGAACTTTTCAAAGGTGGCTGGATCTAGAGTGATGCTGGAACTAAGTGTGTCACATGGTGTTGATTCATGGTGTGATGCTATGATTGTCTTCTCCCCTGAGCACAAGTAGTACCTGCCCTAAGGGCCCTGGAGTAGCCTGGTTAGAATTTTTTTTTTCCTTTTTTGAGGCAGGGTCTTGCTTTGTAGTTCAGGCTGGCTCTGAGCTCACTATGTAGTCCAGGCAAGCCTCAAACTCAGCAGTCCTCCTGCCTCTGCCTCCCGAGTGCTGGGAATGACAGGCGTGAGCCACCATGCCAGGCACTGTGGTATGCGCTATTGATGGCTGGTGGGCGTGAGTCTCCATGCCCAGCATTGTATGTGGTTTCCGGGGATCGAACTCAGGACCTTGCACTTGCGAGGCAGGCGCCAGAACCACTGAGCTAACCCTCTGGCCAGTCTGGTTAGAATTTAAAGGACAGAAATAAGGCTACTGCTGTTTGCTGTTTGCTTGCTGCTTTACAGTTTTTCTGTCTTCCATCTGCCATGAACTACTTCTCCTCTGTGATGCTTCTCTGCCATGTCATTTCGCTCTGGAGCCAGCCAACTGAAGTCTTTGTAAACTATGAGGTACAACAGATTCTTTCTCCTTTAGGTGTCAGGTATTTTGCCTCAGCCACATGAAAAAATAAGAAAGAGCCAACTAAGGATATTTAAAATTCTCTCAGGCCCATGTGTTAAGATCCTACGTGACCCCATACACAGACATTTCCAACTTTTCTCAACAGGTACCTTTGGTGCTTTTGACTCTTCAAATATCTGAGTCACTTGACTGAAACACCACACCTATTTCTTACTACTTATATCGTGTCTGAGTTTCACAAATATGTTCACTTTTCCAGCTGCCCTTTAGTGAGGGGTGGTTGTATACTGCATAGACTCGTCAGTTAGATCATCTAGGGGAAGATTTTGATTTCGTATAGTGAGTCAGGCCACGGACATTCCTTCTCCTCCTACTTTGAATGACTAGTGGCTGTAGCCGAAAAAGCCATCTTGAAGTCAGAAGGATGAGCGAATTTCAGATACATTGGTTCTGACATCACTGAACATTTAAGTCAGTGTTAAAACTACTTACTTCTTACTGTCTTGTACTTAAAAAATTTTTTTATATGTGGTTGGATTTTCTTCTTCTTCTTTTTTTTTTTGCTTTTACAGAAAAAAAATGCATTCTCATTGCAAAGAGAATAACAAACTCTTTGTGTTTTGTATGGCTTATCATTGTCTTGTGAAATTTACACCCAAGTATTTACCTTCAACTTTCTTGAATGTATTTATTATCTTTCACTCCAGGACTGAGTTGTAAAACCTAACAGTTCTGTGGTATATTCTTGAATACTCCATGAGCACATCGAAGTACTTGTTAAATCTAAAGTCACCTTCCCTCTCAAATTCAAACCCCTGTGCTCTTTCCAGCTGCAAAAGCCAGGACTTACTCATCATAGTTAACTCTCATCTTCCCCATGATTTATTTCTATTTATCATTATTATTATTTTAATATCATAATCATTACTGTATGATAGTAGGGATTGAATCAAGGGCTTCTGCACTGAGAAGCATCTCCAACCCTTTTTAATTTTTTAAAAGTTTGAGACAAGGTCTCACTACATTGCCAAGTTGCCTAGTCTAGGCTAGAACTTGAAATTCTCTTTAATTGGCCTTTCAGAGGGTCACAAGTTTTGTGTCTATATATCACCCCCAAAACCTCATTTCCTCATAGTAGGAGGAATTTTGGGGAGGTGTCTTGACCTAGGCTTAAAATGATGGTGGTATCATGCTAGATTAGGGTGTGTGATATTGGGATTAAAGGTGGCTATGGATAAACGGGAATCCCACCCTAGGTGGAATAGGCAGATTGCCTGGAGGGAAAATAGAGACAGAAAGAAGCCAGACTTGCTGCTGTTGCTTGCTTACTACTTCTGCTTCACTGCCTTCTGTCTGCCATACTGTGAGCTGTTTCTCCTATGTAATGCTTCCTTGCCTTGGAAGCAGTCAAGTATGGACTGAACCTTCCATAACTGTGAGGTCAGTAAACCTTTCATTCTTTGTGGATGCCAATTATTGTGTTCCAGCAACAAGAAAAGTAACTAAGACAACCACTGTGTCTAATTGGATTTGCCTCTTTGAGATCATTCAATCCCACTGTGCCCATAGCCGTGGGCTACCATCTTAATAGACACTATTGCTGAAGTTTTTGCTGCTGAGACAAGGTTCATGTGGCCAATGTTCGTAGGAGGAGAAGTTGACCTTTGCTCATGGATTCAGAAGCTTCAGTCTGGGGTCTGTTGACACGAAGGCAGAGATACCATGTTGGCAGGGCATGGTAGAGGAATGCTGTTAATCTCATGGCATTTAAAAGAGTTCACTGACATAGAACCCTCATAATTTTTGCCTAATTTTCATCTGTAGCTTTTTTTTTTTTTTTTTGAGACAGGGTCTTGCTTTGTAGTTGAGGCTGGCCCTGAGCTCACTATCTAGCCCAGGCCAGCCTCGAACTCAGCAATTCTCCTGCCTCTGCCTCCCACGTACTGGGATTAAAGGCATAAGCCATCATGCCTTGCTAATTTGTAGTTTTTTATCTACTCTCTCAAATTCTAGTTTTGCTCACTTAAATTATACTACAGATTAGAACTACCAGAGTCATTTTGGAAAGGTACATATTTAATCATGTCATTTTGTGCTTAAAGAATTTTAAAGGCTTCTTACCTCCAGGATCAAATCCAACCTCCTAACATAGATGAACATGCTGGTAGACACTATGTCTTTTTCTTCTTTTTCACTGAGAGGGCAAAAGAGAGAAAGTGCTCATGACATCACAGTGGTGAGGGGTGAGATACTGGTGTCTATATGATGTGCACATGACCCCATTTTCCTGGCCCCATTGGCCCTGCTTTGGGCTGCTGCAGACTCCAATCTAGGTTCTCACTGCCCCTGTCGCTTCCTTGATCACTTGGGCTTTCATAATGGTTGCATGGAGGACGTTCAGCCATTGTTCTCCGGTGTGACCTCTTCATTTGGATTCTCACTAGGATGCTTACCATCTGGAGCTCAGCCCGGCCTGGCAACCAGATCCAGGGTTTGGATCATC